>JAMKQA010004268.1:0-21310 GCA_024699735.1 Posidonia australis | reverse complement strand
ATTAAGATATTTCAGTGTTGTATTAGCTACTTTTTTGTAAAAACTTTGAATGTGTAAAATCTTATGATGTATAATCGAATGAATTTTTTTTATAAAATTTGTATATGTGTAATTCAATGTACTTGTGAATGTATTTGAATGTCATTTTACCAGGTATATAAATCTAAATTTTAGCAGGTTCAATTCTATAATGTATTGTTTTTTTTTAACTACCTAGTATTAGCGAGGACATAGCGAGAACATTTTCTCGCTATATCCTCACAAACATAACGATATTTAGCGAGCACTTAGCAAGCAATTTGCGAGGGAATGTCCTCGCTATATACTCGCAATTTCGTTGCTAAAACTGGAACAACGATACAATCTCATGATATTTAGCAAGCATTTAACGAGGAATTACGAGGATCCAGCGAGGACATTACAAGGAAATATTTCCTCGTAATATCCTCACTAAATTTAGAAGAGCACATTGCGAGGATATATCCTCACAGTATTGATTTAACGAGTTACATAGCTACGAAGATAATTATTCCTCGCTACGTCCTCGTTAAGCTTTGCAACGAGGATTTTGCGAGGAATCCACGAGGACTTAGCGAGGAATATTGTCGTCGCTAATTGTAGATTTTCTTGTAGTGCCAAGCGTCAATCTAGTGCCTCCTAGGCGCCCGTTTCTGATATTTTTAACTCAATCTTCTCTGGATATGATTCTCACTTGTAAATATCTTATATTCAAAATATAAAAAAAAATCAAATTTTGTATTCGAATTTGTCTCCGACGTCAACACATCTTTGTAAATTTATAAAAGGATCCCTTGTGTAGATCTACAGGGGCTTCCATCTTGGTTTTAGACTCTTTTCTCTTCTTGTATTTTGAGAAGATTTAGAAGATCATCAATGTAATCTCAGGTTCTTTTTAATAAAAAGTCATTTTTTATTTAATTATCTCTTCTATTTCTCCTTCTTCCTCTCTTATTTTAATATCTTATGTTATCATGCTAGACTAAATCTCTCTTTACATCTAGGATTCTTGAAGTTAGATTTAAGATATGATTGTAATATTTAATCTCATCTCATCTTCTTTGCTTCATAATGGTTGCCTCTTTCTTATTATCTACTTTTGCAATTATATTTCGATAGATCATTGTTAATCACGTATTCTCATGATCTATACTTAATGATTATTGTTTAGAAATAAGAAACGTTGCATATATCTTTTTATCTTGGTATATTATGCTAGCATGCATCTTGATAGATCATTATAGAATCATGTTTCTTTATGATTTATTCTTGTTATTGACATGTTAGATCTTGATATTGCATAATAGGTGTTTCATCTTCATGCATTATTCTTGTTTAATAATAATCCTTGATAATTAAAACTTGTTGCAAAAGATGTGATGAATTAGATATTTACATGATCCACTATGATCTAATGAATAGAAACCCTAGATGTGTTTTGATTATTGATAGTCTATATGTGATTTCTTCCTTTTAATTAACTTTAGATATAATCCATTACAACTCTCTCAATTCTTTTTTTTCAATAATCGATAATAAATCTTTGTTTCTTAAACACTTCTCTCTATGGGATCGACCCGTATTTGTCGACGTACTACTCTGGACACTGTGCACTTGCGGTTAATTAAAACAAACAAATCATCGTGGCAGGGATTGGTGAGGTAGGGTGTGGCCATGGCAGGGTGTCAGTCATGTCAAGGGACAAACAGAGTGTGGCGTGCAATGAAGGCTTCGTACGATGTACGATGAAAGCGACCGATCGGGCGACACACACTTGGATGTCTTGGTCCCTACGGGCACTTGGGCCGCGCTATTAGGCTAGACATCCCACTGGGCCAAAGCACACAGACTAGGTTTTCTAATGTTGGGTCTAGTGAATAAGGTTTATTTTAAGGTAATTTGGAGGGTTTGGGTTGATTTGGGTTTGTAGGCTTAGTTTGAGAATATAGGGTAGGACCAAGTCTACCATCTAATTGTACTTCCCGTCGAGTTCATCTGCCAACATTAGCCAGAAATCGAGATGTCCACAAGTAACATTAATAATGAAATGTTAAGTGACATAGCTCTCCTTTCAACAAAAAAAAAGACAATTAATAATATAATATATAGTATGTGACATTAGACTGGTGCTTGATGTGTAATTATTTTGTTGGTTTAATGTTGGATTTCATTATTCATAAAGTAGTGATGGTCGTTTATATATTTCTCTCATTTTGGAAATATATTACTATATTGTTAATACTTGTTATATGTAACAATGATACACTCGATTGAAAATAATCATGAATATTATTTAAAAAAATATATGAAAAGTAAGCAGAGTTTCTAATTACTTATACCTAATAGTGGATATATGTGGAACAAACAATTATGGTCTTTCATCTTGTTTTTCACTTAATTTTGAATAACTAACATGTTAATTTAATGACTTGTGAAAATTTAAATGATGATCATAGTTGTGGATTGATCATTTTATTGTAAAAAAAAATATTTCTTTTCCTACTTCAATGTTACCTTTGTGATGCTTAAACTAACACATGTTATAGATGTAATTTGTAATTTGTAAGTAGTGTAATCATGATAAAACTCGAGAACCTACTAGACCAGTCCAAAGTTTGTGAATTAAATTTAGATCTAAAGTTATGTTGGATTACATAAGGGTCATAAATTATTCAACTTGAACAATTTAAATATTGTGAGTTCACTTATAATCTAACCTAACCTAATACTAAGGTAGCATTTGCTAACACTAATGGAAAAACAAAAAAACTAATCTTCATAACTTTTTATAATCAACTTATTTGACAACTTTTATACACAAACAAAAAACTAACTAGATGAAATAATCTAACTTAAAAAAACTATTTGTTTCAACTTTTAAGGAATAAACAGTTTTTTTTTCATACTTCTAATAATCATTACCAAACAGACCCTAAGAGATTACTCAAACAATTTAGATTAGATTGTAGATTCATTCTTAACTAATGTACACCCTTACCTAATGCTAAGTAGCCTAAAAATGAAAATAAAGACTTCTAAGATTTCACATAGCAATAAAATAATACTTTCAAATTAATAATATTAAGACATTATTAGATAAAGTGCAATAATTTTTAAGAATGTTAAAATATAAACATCTAATTCAAAATCAATTGACAATAAATAAAAACTATTTATTTATAACTACAAGTTCATAACTATAAGTTCAATCTTTACTTTTTCTATTGTAAAATTATTCCAATATCTCTTCACTTGTGACCTCTTTTAAGTCTTACACGTCCTATTTGAACAATCACATAGATGTACATACGTACATTTATATTCATTTAAATCCTTTTTAACTCTGATACTATATTGACAACATGCAACTCAAAATCAATTAACAATAAATAAAAATACCCATCTATTTATAATTACATGTTTAATCTTCAATTTTTGTAATGTAAGGTTATTCCAACAGAAGAGATACCATCATTTTCAGAAACATGCATACGTCTTCCGTCTCAAGTTCAGCTCTTTTTTCTTGTTCTCATCCTTGCATATGATACCACGACTACAAGCCATAATCCCCATTCTGTGCCGGCATAACACACTCCAAAGGCATAGAGAAAAGCATCTTCCGTCTCAAGTTCAGTTCCTTTTTCCTGTTCTCGTCCTTGCAAATTATACAACCACAAGGCATAATCCCCATTCTGTACCGGCATAATACACTCCCAAGGCAAAAAGAAAAGCATCTCTAAATTAAATGAGATATACATCATCAAAATCCTAGAGGACATTTTATCCTCAATAAAAGAATATTACAGTTTCAGTGCAAGAATTAATCATCGTATAACCAAAAATGGCCTACCACGTTCGTGCTGGAAGCCTATTCCTAAATTATCCCCTTCCTGTAATCAGGTGTGTATTAAAGATGCAAATTTTTTGTTCCACCGCTATTGTCAACCTGCAACACCATATTGTCGAAGCGAGTTTGTCATCAAAAGAAGACAATCTGCTGGCTAGTTTACACTAACAGTACTCTTACCCACGAATCTTCTGGACTGCATCTCCGTATCTGATGAGAGCTCCACATAAGAGGGAACACTAGAAAATCTTGAGAAAGCGAAATTTAAAAGGGTTCCCTTTCGCCAGCTTATGGGATCATATATGTTCCTCGGTTTGGTTTTCAAGTAGGGCTTTCATTTGGTTACATCATCATCATGTGCAGACAGTATATCGTTCATGGCTTCAAAATAAGGCCAACTTCTCTGACCTTTTTTGTCATCTCGGCTTTCCTGTGCCACAATAAACAAATTTACACACCAAATGCAATACTTTAATCACCTCAAAGTATGAAAGGAAACGATCAATTTAGGAAAAAATACAAAAGCTCAAGCAGGGCTTCAGCCTGAATTTTATTCAAAGATAACTGTGACTAAAAAATTCAGAGGCAAAGGGAACCAAAAGGATCTTTTTAAGCACGCTCTGAAACAAATGAGGGTTCAGTTTTGCAGTTGCATGTGGTAAGAAGATAAGATTTAAATAAAATGAGAAAAGTCGTATCATTCAAACAGCACATTTCCTTCTCTAGGATCACTTGACAAGTCTAACTGTATAGGTGTCACCAACATGCATAGTTTGCAAGAATTAAATTTTTTGCCGTGTAGAATAAATAAAGGAAACTGAAACCCATTGTTACTGAAGCACCTGACGCCTAGGCACTATAAGGGTGCTGGATGTTTCAGCACCCAACCTTTATTGAAGTTAACGGGTCCACTTTAAAAATTGAAAAAACAGCACTGAAGGAACAGAACCATTCCCTACTCCCTGCCGACTGCTCCTCCCACCTACATTTCCTCCTCCCTCCAATGACCATCCACACCTCCAGCACTCCCTTCCCTCCGGCAGCCGCTTCCTTCTCCGCCGGCAGTGATCTATTCCGGTGATTCCAAATCTTGGATGTTCTACTTTCTTCTCCCTATTTACATGGTAAACCTAGGTTGAATGTTCATCTTTTTACTTTTTTTAAAATTTTGATGTTACGAAACAACTTTCCTGTCTATTAACCTTGTTTATTTATTTATTTTTTAATGGCACCTAGGGGACAACTCAACGCCTTGGTGCCTTCATAACCTCACTGAAACCACCAGAAAATTTAACTGGCCTCTTAACCTGTCTCTCCACTGCAAATATATATATATATATATATATATAATTAAATGGCTGGATCCATCTCATTTGAATAAATCAATGCCTCATTTGCATTTCCAAATATCTGACAAAACAAACCAATACACTAAGATGATTTGGTTTTGAGAACCTTACACAACTCAAAGTTGAGATATGTCCAATTTTTTGTCGAGTAAATCTTACGTTAAGTGTGAGAAAATTCAGGTAGGAAGAGATGAAAGGAAATCCAAACCAAGAATGTCCATGATCTGAATGAAAAACTAAACTACTTGACTATTGTATTATGCATACTTAAATGATTAAATCCTTTTAAGTATTTCTACCTCTTCCAACTCCATCAACTCAGTTAAATCTTCCTTCTTACAGGTGTGCCCAGTGGTCTACTTTAGATGGCCAAACCACCTACGTCATTTCTATAACATTTTATCTTCAACCAATATTACCCCCATCATACCATAAGTTAATTTCTTAATTTATCTCTAGTAAGTAATAATATATCCACTGCGCCATTGTAGACATTCATTATTTCCTTTATAAAGAGGACAAAATAAAAAAGAAAAACAAACCTCATATTTTTTAACTAGAGATGACCAAAGAGATTTGCACTGTGCTGGATTTCTGTCTATTCCATGGTTCATTAAGAAGGTGGATATCTCCTCCCAAAGAATCATGCGCCCTTTTACTTTCTTGAATCTGCTATCCAATTCACCACGCATTTTGATCAACTTCTTTATCTCCTCAGGCTTCCACTTGTTACCTTTGACAGGCTTAGATCTTGCTGACTGAGAAGAAGCTGGTGAGACACGTACTTCGCCACTGCTTTCTTTTTCAATTTTATTATCAATGTTTAGATGACCTATGGTAGTGGAGCTACTTTCATCTCTTATAATTTCAGCAGCTGAAGGCAATCCAAATGATTCCCAGAAGTTATCTGCCGCTGTGGAAGTTGATGCCACCAATTCCGAATCAGAGACTACGTCGTCCTCAGGTAAAAGCTCAAGTTCACCAACATCATCTGCTGAAGTCCAAGAGTAAGATTTACAAGCCAACAAAATGTTAGAAGTAAATGAAGCTTGCTTTTACCTTTGCAGTGTTCCCAGTTCTTAAAAAATGGTTTAAATTATATTTCAGGCCATGAGCTTTCTTCTATGGAAAGTTGGAAGCTCAAACCTCTTACCTTCTATTTTTCACCAACCAATTATTGAATGGCAAATGGTAAACATCTGTATTAACAGTCCAAGGAAGCTGTGGCACAGGCATATCTTGCACTCCCACTAGGGATGCTTGTAATTGCAAATAGAAAAAAACATGGTATTTTATCAAATTATCCTAAGGAAGATAACTCAAAATGTAAAAATACCCGATAGGAATGCGACAGCCACAGGGCTGTAGACACTCCTATTTAATGTAAATGTATATAATATTGGAACGCTGGATACATTGATACTTCATGCAGGCCTATGGGGCTATGGGAGTTTGGCTGTAGAAACTCCTATAGTCCCATTTATGTAATTTTTTTTTAAAGATTTTCACCTTACAAATGTAAATATCACATCATAAACGATGTTAAAATTTCCTTTTAATTGGATTATTATAGCTCCTTAGTTTAAGCAGTTAACATATTTAATCAACTGGTAAAATTACTTGGATCAAACAAAATTAATTAAGAGGTGAATAATAAAGTAATTCTTTTTGCAAAAAATAAAATAAAAAAGGCTGTTGCTAAAACCAAGATAGCATCACTACAGTCCCATTTTAATGTACTCCATGAGGTGGCTGTAAATGTGATATGCTTGGATTATCATTTTTGATATGCACAATATTAAAAGAGATGTTACGTATAAGTTAGCAACTTAGTTATAGGCATCCTTGCACTCGGCAACTACTGCATCACAATTATTACCTTCTCTGTCTTCTCCAGTGCTGCCCCCTAAACTGTTGATGCCATCAGCTCTATCAACTTCGTTAACTTTCTTATTCAACTTATTCTTAAGAATCATGCTGGAAGGTTGATTCAATGTTGGGAGTCCAAAACCACCATCAGATTCCCCACTTCTAGTTTGAAGTTCTTCAGCAAGAACACCAACAGTATTTTCAACAGCAACAGCTATGACTTCTGGCCTTTTACTGCTGTACTTCCTCACCATCTTTCTCAACACTTCAGATACAATCCTTTCCATGTGAGCAAGAGGCGAATTTATGGGACAGCTTGAGAGTGCAGCATGTGCAGCTTTATATAGAGCATCTAGAAGTTTCCCTTTGTCAAGCCACAAACAGCGGGTGGTAATTCTTACTTTCCCCTTGATGCATGTCTGTGACAAATTGTTGACAGATTGCGGGCGCAAAATCTCCATGCTGAAATAGACCATGTATTAACTTACAAGTCATGTACATCAAACTTGCAACAAATGCTAAGAAAATGATGATGTAAAAGACATAAACAAAAAAAATTTATATGAAAAGATGCTTTGATAATCCCTAACAGCTCTTCATTTGATTTTAAAAAAACATAATATGAGTAAATTTTCAACAGCAAAACATTAATCAGCCAATCCAATTAGTGCTAATCAATCGGCAAAAATCTTACAATATGCTTAATCATTAATCAGCCAATTAATCACTGATTAATTCTAAGTAATCGGTTCACGTACTCATTCAAAATTTGATTTATTAAGTTGTTCAGAAAAATGCTTCAAATAACCTACTTAATTCTTATCCTTTATAATCCACATTGAAAAATTATCAAATAACACTTGTAGAATTCTTCTTATAAGTTCTAATACTTTTGTACATTTTTTATCTTTAATATATACATATTAACACACGCACACGCACCTGCATATATATATATAAAATGTTAGATCGATTGATAATCTTATTAATCACTGATGACCATGTAATCACTAATTAACATCCTGCCCAATCTGATTCCGATTTCATGGACCTTGCATTTGAGTCATGATTGATTAATTGTTGTATGCTCCTTAAGGAAAATAAACGCATTTAACTATATTATGGAAACAATTTATGTAGATTTTACCAATAAAGATTAACTCAGTGTTTTGATGTAACTTATCCATGAGTTTTTTTCCCGAGTGATCAGAAAAAGGATTTTACAGAAAAAGGCTTAAAAGTGAAGAAAAATTAGGCTTTTATCAAGGAGATGATCAGAAAAAAGGAAAAAAAAGAGACAAGATACATCATAAAACAAAATAAAAAGAGTGAGAGTAGGAATCCTAACAGCCCCATAATTTCTCAAGCCAAGCAGAAAATGCTCTCATGAGTCTCCATCTGTACCAAGTACCAGGCTGCAGAGACGCTGCACATTGAATGACTCTCTCTCTCTCTCTCTCTCTCTCAATACCTGAATCTCAAGTGAGCAGCCCCAAATTCCCACTTGAGCCATCTTGACCAAAAAATCGTGCATGGAAGAACTGTAAGCACCCAGAAGTTATCACTTATCCCCGTGACAGAAGCACTGCCATCTATCTCAAAAAAGACACCCACTCCCAGTCCAGACTAACGTGAATCACAAGAGAGAAAAAAATCAACTACTCTCTCTACCAACCATAGAGGGTTTGACATGGCTGCCATCAACAAATGTCAACGATCTTCCTCCACCTATAAGCGAAAACCATATCTGTTGGCCATATGAAATCTTCTCCTTTTAAAGCACCATCAGTCAGGGCATACCATGAATATTTGCCGTGCAAAAAACTTTGATCTCCACCTCTGAGTTCCAAATCAGACGCTTGCAACCAATGCTTACCCCACCACCTGCAATGACTTGGATTGGATATTTTACAAAGAATGAACCAATTTTACCCCACAGCCATATGCAGGAATTGGAATTGGATGATAAGCAATTGGAACTATGGTATTCTATAACAGATGATAGTGAATCAAGATGTGAAATTTCTGAGTCAAGGATATCTTGCCTAAATATCACATCCCAAAATTAATGTGCACATTATACTTGTCATCCACATAAAAGGTGAAAAGACGGCTTGAGACACTGCAGAGAACTATATAATTCGACGAAACAGGGCCAACCCACAGTTCTTCCAAAACCTTACCCAATCATGAATCCCAACTTTCTGGTGCACCCAAGAGCACATCAGACCTTCAAGCCTCAAGCACCCATAGCAACATTCCTGAAATCCTAGCCACATGGGGCCTGACTTATTTTGAAAGGTGACCTCTATACCATTTTCCTAAATATCAAATGCTTCCATCATCTGATCTCCACAACCACTTCCCTAAAATATCAAGTTAATAGAGACAATCTAGAATGCTGAAACCACCATTAATCAAGGAACTAAATGTGAACCCTGCTGTTTTAACATCTTTCCTTCTTTCAAGAGGTGATGTGTAAATCCCAAGTGTTATGTTTTGACTTCTTGTCCAAACCCCGTATTGTTTGGTGGTCTAAATGACTTGAATTTCAAGCGGGTGGTTGCTGATATGACAACCTTAAGGAGCACAATTATCAAGTGTTCGATTGAATGGGCTATTCAATCAGTTGGAAGTGATGCTTCAGGAAGCTTTTTTGCTTGGCTGGAGTTCTTGATTTGTCTCTCCTCCTTGTTTTTGGTTTGTTTTGTTCTTGATCAATTATTTGCTATTTGCTGTTTTTTGTTTTTATTTTCCTCTTATCTTCATGATAAGAGTCTTTCTTTGGCTTTCTTGTTTTGTACTCAAAACATTTCACGAAATCATGCTTACCACTCAAAAAAAAAAAAGAGGTGATGCTCAATCCTCACCAACCTATTTGCCACACTCACCAATATCCGAAACGAACAAATAGTAGACCTGGATATTGGAAAGGCCAGAAAGCAACAGAGTCAGCTTATCCCTAAAAAACAAGAACCTTTCCACCCTGTCAATTGCCTCACAGAACAGAATTAGACAAAGCTTTCAAGTTGAAAAGCAACAAGCCTCTAAAATGCCTGAGGTGAGAGGTGAGGTGCCAGTCCAACTGAAGCAAGTGGTGGATATATAATACAATGAAAAATATATATTATAGATAAACAATGAAATATCAAATAACTAACCATAATACGGTACCACTCTGAACTACAAATATCAAATATATTGTAATTTTCACACTTCAAATATTAATTTCATATAAAATAAATTAAATATAATTCCTGCAATATGCTCAATACAATGATTAAATCATTAAATGAATGAAAGGGGAATGCTTACTTTTTCACGTAAAGCAAAGGGTAAAACAGCAGTTTATAAGTGATTAAAACTAAGAAAAATTAGTAAGAGTGTTTAAATCTTAAAAAGTGAACAAACAAAAAGGTAAGAGAATCATGATTGGACTGTTAGAGAAAGAAAAAAAGAATGAAGAGGAGGTGGATGGTCAAATGCTCCTCTTCAAACAGGCATTGAGACGACCATATGGCTGATGTGATTGCGGCAATAACCATGTTAGCGTTAGTATGCACCGAGGCAACCTCCCTCAACCTGTCCTTACTCAGGGGCTCAAGGTGACAAGGTGAGTCACCTTGATAACATTGGACTCAAATACAAGATAGGAAAACCACTATGCATCCCAAAAATATCTCCCACCCATTGAGTAAAATTGAGATCCACCGAATTCTCAACTGTGGACTCATGACATTTGCCTTCAAACAATCTCAAAACACCCCAACAAAAAGGGAAGATGCAACAACAATTGTTAGTCTCATAAAATACAAATGTATCTTCCACATACTGAAGGTAAGTAACTTGTCTCATGCCATTACCACAGGCAAAGACCTACATAACACACCAGTCTCATCCGCTCATGTTGCTAAAATGGGTAGGAATGTTAACCAAAGTGGACTTATCCTCCATTTCATGTGTCTTTTCACCAAAAAAAAAATCTAGCTTGTCAGATACCGATAACATCATTGTCACCATGACACATCTAATGGCTGTATCAAACTTTCACAGTTACAAGCTCTTATTTAGTCTAGCAGATAGCCAAAACAGAACAATAGTATTTTCTAGGATATCTCAAAAAATTACCACCTTTGATAGCAAAGATACACCCTAGAATATTTTAGTAGAATATGCTAATCTTCAGAAAGATGAAGCTCCAACAAAATTTAGTAAACTTAAAGTTTAGTAATTATCTCTATGCAAGTAATTCCTAGTTAAAGCAGTGTTAATTTGAGCGAGTAATTAATAAGGTCACCTGACAATAATAATTCCATCAGATGCGATTCTCAGTCTCTCATCAATGCACAGTTCAGCTGATGTTCCAAATGCTTTATCACCGTCGCTATACATTAACTACAATTACCAACACGTTGTAGACCTTAGCATAACAACCTTTCTGAAAATTATTTGAAGCTAAACTGCTAAAGTAACACTTACCTGTAAGTCTTCTCTTCCCAATGATGCAAAACCATTTGAAAGAACTCTCCTGTTTCTTAAGTGTGAAACTCCAAGCATTTCTCCATTTTTAATTACCTACAATGAGAACATAAGAGATTAAAATTGTGTGACTTAAGTACTCCAGCTTATGTAATTTCATGCTCCATCTGAGAGCAAACCTTGTACAGCCAGCATGACCTTTCTTCTCCTTTTATGGAAACCACTAATGGCAGGCATTCATGACTGCTTTTTAACTCTTCAGGTTTCCAAAACCACAGGTGATACAACAAGAACCAGACAGGCAGAACTAATCTATTATGTTTATTCTTATATGTTAGAATAGTCCTACAATGGAAAAAACAAGGACTTAACTTATGATTATAAATAGATGAATCCCTCCACTCATTGTCAATTAGTTTTAAAATGGATGTTCATATTTCAACACAACATCAAAGCCACAAAAGGCCTAAATAGGTTTAAGTCCACACACAACCATCTATGTTTAAAAAGACACTTATTAGACTTAAAAGAGGCCATAAGTAAAAAAGAGTATATAATCCTACATTGGAAAAAATGAGGACTGAACCTGTGATTATAGATAGATGGACTCATTCACTAATTGTCGATTGATTTTGAGTTAAATGTTCATGTTTCAACATTGTACAATAAGAGACCAACTTGCTAACATATTAAGCATATTAAGATCAAAATTTTCTGCTAGTATCTACTATTTTAGAAAGAATTTCCACAGAATCATAAAAAACTTGTAGTTTTTTTTCTCAATGTTGGTAACATATATAAATTTCACTTGTAACATAACAAGGAATCCTCATCCAATTGCCTGATACATGTTTAACTATCTAGCTATTGAAGTATGACTTGCTGAATTCTGAAGAGACTTTCTCAATTTATTCACTTTGAACAGCATGACACAGGATGGAGAAAATTTCCTGATAAATATGGCAAAAATGAGACCACAAATAGAAGCTATGAGAGTCTGTTGCTAAAGTGTTCCTGCCACAAAATATACAATAAGATAAACAGACAATGCAATCTTGCTTCCAAGTGTAATAAAAGATGCATCTCTTTAAACTTCTTCCTGCAGTCTTCACCTTAAAATACTCCAAGAACTAAACTTTGGGGAATTTTCAAATTCTATGAGATTATTTTTCAACATCCAAACTTAGACCAATAGTGTCAGTAAATTATATAAGAGAGATTCTCTCTAGATCTTTAATTTCAATTAAATGTTTGTTATTCCCAGTTCTTCAAATGGAATCCTGATAATTTTTCTACCGAGATGGTGAATTCCTTGGTTCATTAAATCTTGCCTTCACAATATTTACAAATAATATGGATGAACATCAGAATTTTATACAATTAGTGAAAATAGACTGCACATATCTGGCACCAAAGAGACTTAGGAGTCTATCGATTGTGAACTGGAAAATGAACAAACATTGAAAGTCAACTGTTAAACTCACCGTAGTGTGCCGGATACCACTCGCTTTTCCAAGCAGCTCATGCTCCTTCAGAAACAACAGTTCTCCATGAATGGGTAGGAAATGCTGGGGTTTGACAATCTTGAGAACTTCATCCTTTAAAAGCCAACGTTGATATTTGAAGAACCATCAGTATCGATTGTTAACTGAATGAATTTGACAAAATTTTGTACCTCTGGAATACAAGGCTGTAACAAGAGACTTGGAACGATAAAGAAACAAAAGGACTCCAACTTGGAACTGGGACTTACCAATTCACCACGGTATGCATGACCAGAAGCATGCAAAAACTCGTTTTTTCCCATTACAATTGTAGGACCAAGCTCCGATATGCGGTTTAGCATTTTCATCACTTGGGTCTCATTTCCAGGAATAACCTAAAATGGAAGGAACCATAAAGCTGAAACAGATTAATAAAAGAAACAATGTGTAAGTCCTAATCAATATTCACCAACACTCAAATAGAGCCCCATGCAAATGAAAGAGACACAACAAGCAGTTAAGCAAAGAAAATCTGTAACCATCCTCTATCTGGCCTCAAGAAAATCTATGGTTTCTCTCGAGCCGAAGGGAAGCACAGATTATAATAATCTACAAGGTTAAAAAGTACAAGTACTAAAATTATAACCATATCCCATCACATGTTGAGCATCCCAAACCAGCCTGAATCAGCATTACCTACTGGTTTTGGCAATATCCCTCCAGAAAAAAAATCGTTATACTCACTCAAGCAACACCAGACCTTTTCTGACCACATACAAAATTTTTTTTATATCTGCTTGTTGGTTAAGATGTTATATTTTTCATTTTTTTTATGATCAATCTTAGAAATAGACGACTTGCTTGATGTATAACTTACATGTCCTCTTATTTAAAATGTACAAACGATTTGAGAGAGAAACAGCATTGCCCTCACCCACCACACACTAGGAAAAAAGGATGAAAGGAAATACATCATGTAAGATGGTTCCTCATTGTGGCTCCTAGCCATTATCTTGGCCTTCTAAAACAATGCCTAGGACAAAGTTTAGAGTAAGTATTTAGAAAAATAAGGATTAGTTCAACAAGAAAATAGAGTGAATAACATGAAGAAGAGAATACAAGCAAATTTACGTGGTTCACCCAAAAGAACTACGTCCATGGACAGGACAGATGGGTTTCACTATTCTTCAGAAAAATACAGCTCAAACCAAGAGTATAACTCTTGTACAGATCACAAAATTTCAATACGAAATTTCTACCAGTAGCAGCGACAGAATAGCAGCGACTTCTCAGAGTCAACGTGACAGAAAAACAAATGTTGACAATAACTAAAACCAGGTGGAATCTCCCAGATAAGGAAGCTTGAGGAAGAAGGATATCCCGTAACCACAGCTTCGACCCTACCTCCTCCTTTTATACCCAGAGGGAGGCCAGAATAATTACTGGAATTTATTTCCATTAAATGGCAGAGCTCCAACGAATGGGCATACGGACAGACGCGTGAACAGAAGCGTGGATGAACGGACACGCGAGCAGACGCATGGATGAATGGACGCGCAAGCAGACGCGTGCGGACGGGCAAACGAACGGACGCGATGGAGAAACTTCGACCGTTCGCGTGCGAGCTTCCCGCGTCTTCCAAACTTCCGCGATCTGGAAGTAAGGGAAAAAACTTCCGCGTCCGTGAACTGTGCCTCCAAAAGGTTTTTTTTCTTTTCTTCAGAACATAAAACCATTTATATATATATTCAAGTCATTTCTACAAATCTCCACCTTGACTTGAATATTTTGCCCTTCTGAACAAAACTGATCTAGATACGATCACAGATAAAGAGCAAGTTCAAGCAGTGGACAAACTTGCTCTCTGGAACAGCTTTGGTGAAAAAATCTGCAGGGTTATCTTCAGTAGCGATTTTAGAAAATTTAACCCTCTTTCCACCTCAGATAAAGTGATACCTTATGTCAATATGTTTAGTCCTTTCATGATGGACATGATCCATGGCTAAACAGATGGAACTAAGGTTATCACAGAAAATCTCAATAGAATCTTGATGTAAGCCAAAATCACCAAGCAAACCTTTTAGCCAGATACCTTCATTTACGGCCTCCGTCAATGCAACATATTAAGCCTCAGTGGATGACAATGTGACTATTGGTTGAAGAGATGCCTTCCAACTCACCACTGAATTACCTACTGTAAACACATAGCCAGTCAAAGACATTCTAGTGTCCCTATCTGCTCCAAAAACTGAGTCAGAATAACCGTTGACAAGGCAATCGTCACTATTTCCATATCTTAGACCCTGGTTAATGGATCCTTTAAGATACCTGAAAATTCGTTTTACAGCTTGCCAATGTTCTCGCCCTGGATGACACATAAAACGACTAACAACACTTACAACATGTGCTATATCAAGCCTAGAACATACCATGGCATACATTAGACTCCCGACTGCACTTGCATATGGAGTCCTACTCATGTCTTCTGTTTCATCATCTGTTTGAGGTGACATATAAGAAGACAAGTGAACACTTGGAACAAAAGGAGTACTTGTAGGTTTGGAGCTATCCATTCTGAATTTTGACAAAAATTTCTGTATGTAGTCCTGCTGAAATAAGAACAATTTCTTTTATTCTCTATTTCTGAAAATCTGCATTCCCAAAATTTTCTTGGCAGCACCTAAGTTTTTCATTTCAAATTCTGAACTTTGAAGAGACTTTAGTTTCTGAATTTCGCTTTACAGCTTAGAAGCAATGAGTATGTCATCTACATATAAAAGCAAGGAAACCCAAAAGCCATCGGAACACTTCCTGACATAAACACAAGAGTCGTGTTGACTTCTGTGATATTGAAGTTTGTGCATGAAAGTATCAAACTTCTTATTCCATTGCCTTGGAGACTATTTGAGTCCATATAAGAACTTCTTCAACTTGCATACAAAATCTAATTTGGAAGGATCTTGGAATCCTTCCGGTTGACACATCAAGATATCTTCCTCTAAATCTCCATGTAAAAAAACGATTTTGACGTCTAGTTGCTCCAACTCTAAGTCTTGTTGAGCCACAATTGCTAACAAGACTCTGATCGATGTATGTCTCACAACAAGAGAGAATATCTCAGTATAATTTACTCCTTCAACTTAGTTGAAGCCCTTTGCAACTAGACGTGCTTTAAATCTGATGCTACCTGCAGCTTCAGGATCAGCTTTCCTTTTAAACACCCATTTACAGCCGATTATTTCCCTTCCCGTAGCATAGATTCTTCATCAAAAGTTACACTTCGTGCAAGTATAACTTTGTGCAACTGAGAAGCCCATACTCTGTATCCGTTAACTCCATCTCCATAGCCCATGAAGACACCTTTCTTTGCTCTTAGCTCAAGTTTGCCTTTATTTACATGAAAATAAATAGGACACCCAAAAACTCTTAATTTAGAATAATCTGCCTGTTTACCTGTTAAAACTTCATAGGAAGTCTTCATCTGAATGGAAAACGATGGAGATCTATTGGTAATAAAACACGCAGTATGAATTGCTTTTGCCCAAAAGATATCTGCGATTCCAGAATTAGAAATCAAACACCTGGCCTTTTCTAACAGAGTTCTGTTCATACGTTCTACAACACCATTTTGTTGCGAAGTGTGTACAACTGTTCTGTGTCAAGCAATACCTGTGTTCCTGCACAAAGAATCAAAAGTATTATTGCAGAACTCAAGGCCATTGTCTATTCGTAGAACCTTGATTTTCCGATCAGTCTGGTTTTCAACCAGAGCTTTCCATTCCTTGAAGTTGACGAAAGCATCTCCTTTGTGTTTCATTAGAAACACCCAAGTCATTCTTGAAAAGTCATCAATAATGGATAGGAAGAATCTAAAATTTCCCAAAGAATGAGTTCTCGTTGGTCCCCAACAGTGGGCATGGATGTAGTCAAGTTTGCGTTTCGTATTCCTTTCAACTGGACCAAACTTGACTCTTTTCTGCTTACCAAAGACACAGTGCTCGCAAAAATCAAGATTGATATTCTTGAGTCCTTCTAAGAGGCCTTGGCGTTACAGAGTTTGCATCTCCTTCTCACTTAAGTGAGCAAGACGCATATGCCATATCGTTGATTTGTGAAGCAGCACAATTGAGGATACTACAGCAGTAGTTTGAACTTCTGTCGAGCTCTCAAGGATATACAGCGGTCCTTGCTTGAGTCCTTTCATCACTACAAGTGATCCTTTGCTTATCTGAAGGACTCCACATCCTCCTTTGTAACAGAAACCCTTATCATCAAGAGTAATCAAGGAGATAAGATTCTTCCGAAGATCTGGAACATGACGTACTTCAGAGATAGTTCTCACAGTCCCGTCATACATTTAGATCCTCACGGATCCAATACCAACAACTTTACATTATGCATCATTGGCTACAGTAACAGTACCTCCATTAACAGATTTATAAGACGAAAACCATTCTCGATTTGGGGTCATATGGTGTGATGCCCCCGAATCAAGAATCCACTGATCAGAAGAAAGAGAAGAATCAAAAACAGTAAAGCCAACATCGACTTCAGAGGCAGTCTCTTCCTGTGCAGTAGAGGCAGAAGGCATTTATGACTTCTTTTTAGGGCAATTATTCTTCCAATGTCCAGGTTCCTTACAGTAATTACAAATATCTCGAGGATTTACTCTACCTTGAGATTTACCTTTCTTCTTTCCTTTCTTGTCAAAACTTCTTGAGTTTGACCTACCACGGTTTTTGTCAAAAATGGTAGAAAGGCCCGCCATCTCTCCACCTGAAGTTGAAACTAGATGCCACAATTCTCTTGTGTGGAGACAAGCTCTCACCTCTTCTAAAAAGATTGAATCTTTTCCAATCACAAAGGATTGGACAAAATTCTCAAAAGATTGAGGTAATGATACTAACAATAACAGAGCGACATCCTCATCATCAACCTTTACTTCAATACTTCTTAAATCCATAAGAATAGTATTAAGATGATCAAGATGCTCTTGAGAGACGTACTTTCCTTCATCTCAAGGGAGAATAAACGTTGCTTGAGAAGGAGCTTATTGGTTAAAGATTTAGTCATGTATAGACTTTCCTACTTTAACCATAATCCAACAGCAGTTTCCTCATCTGCAACCTCTATTATTACCTCATCTGCAAGACAAAGTAATATTGTTGAATGCGCCTTTTTCTTCTTGCGCTGTCAACTCAGCATTATTGACCCCAACTGGTGTTTCCTTCAGCAACGGAGTCCAAATTCCTTGTTGTTTAAGGAGCGCCCGCATTTTGATTTGCCATAAATCGAAACTGTTCTTCCCAGTAAATTTCTCCACCTTAACAGTATGTGAAGACATGGTATTTTCTACTAACTAAACCCAACCTGACACTGATACCACTTGTTAAGAAAAATAAAGATTAGTTCAACAAGAAAATAGAGTGAAGAACATAAAGAAGAACAGACACGCAAATTTACGTGGTTCACCTAAAAAGGCTACGTCCACGAGCAGGGCAGATGGGTTTCACTATTCTTCAGAAAAATACAGCTCAGACCAAGAGTATTACTCTTGTACAGATCGCAGAATTTCAATACGAAATTTCTACCAGTGGCAGCAACAGAATAGCAGCGACTTCTCAGAGTCAACGTGACAGAAAAACAAATGTTGACAATAACTGGAACAAGTGGAGTCTCCCAGACGAGGAAGCTTGAGGAAGAAGGATATCCCGTAACCACAGCTCTGACCCTGCCTCCTCCTTTTATACCCAGTAGAGGGAGGCCAGAATAATTACTGGAATTTATTTCAATAAATGGTAGAGCTCCAACGGATGGGCATACGGACAAACGCGTGAACAGATGCACAGATGAACGGACGTGCGAGCAGACGCGCGGATGAACGGACGCGCGAGCAGACACACGCGGACCGGCAGACGAACGGACGCAACGGAGAAACTCCGACCGTTCGCGTGTGAGCTTCCCACGTCTTCCAAACTTCCGCAATCTGGAAGTGCGGGAAAAAACTTCCCCGTCCTTGAACGGTGCCTCCAAAAGGTTTTTTTTCTTTTCTTTAGAACATAAAACCATTTATATATATATTCAAGTCATTTCTATAGTAAGCCATTCCCATATTCCATATGGATGCCAAAAATATTCTAACGATAAGTTTCAAGAAGTAAGAGCACTAAAAAAATCAACAAAGAGAACCTTAGCAGAGTATAGGATGATGTCATCTTTGCCTAGCTTTAATGAATGGCTGCTTCCAAATGATGCAAGGTTTAGAGCAGCACGTGGCTCTGCCTGGGAAAACATTCAACAAAGTCAAAAGACAGCTACAACAGCAAAAAGACTGCCAGTCCCCAAACGTTTAATATAGTCTGATTTTCATGAACAAACCAAGCCATATTACCTGAGAGCCAGTTGTAACAATTAGTAAATCTTTTGGAGCATACGCGTCAATGTCCTCCACTTTCACCTGCACATTAGATTACATATAAACAAGGTGACTCGTCCAAACAAATAAAAGAAATGGGGAATGAATTAAAAAATGGCTTGATAAACATAATTTAGGCAAGTAATCTTAAGGATTAAGTTAGCTTTTTATTGTTAATTTGGATAATAAATATATCGAAGAACATAGAAAGACTTTTTTTCAAAAGTCGTGTTATGATAGACTTGCAACATTCAAGCAGAAAATTTGTAAACTTTACAAATCATGAGCATCAAGAGCCCTGCCAACATCAGTTATAATGTTATGGTCACCACCAAGTGCCAACTAAAGTGTGTCGAAGATGCAATTTCCATTACTTGCATAAATTTTCCTCCCTTTTAGTGATCAAATTACCTTACAATTTCATAAAAAATGTTAACTAATAGTCATAACCGTTACATACCAGCGTTGATGGATCAATGGGTGCCTTCCCATCCTTGAATGCAGCATCCAAGTATGTCCTTAATGACATACCAACAAATACCTGTTGCATTGAGAAATATGATAAACAGTAATAGAAAAACTACAAAGAGTCAACATCGAAACCTCAGTACTAAGATACAAATGGGATTTCTTGTGGTGCACCAATTTTCGACCAGTTGCATCAGCAGCAGCTTTCACACTTCCAAGACGATGTATGTTAGAAGCAAATTGTGTGGCGATGACCCTTCCTTTTGCAGCTGAGATATTGCGCAGCAAGGAATCTGCTACAACAGTCTCACTAAGTGATCTTCCCAGGGAGAGTACATTAGTAGAATCACTCATCATCTACATATTGACAGAAAACAAAATTTAGATAATAAATAGAACACAAAACACACATAAATCATAAATGGATAAAATCGCAAATGTGCTACACATCCCAGAACTAGATGCACGAAGAAATACAGATAACATGAAACTAAACTTCTACAATATCAAGCATTAAAAAAAGACAAAAATCCTAGACTGTGTGCACGTGGGCATTCCCAAATACCCCACACTGGTGCAAGCCTCATCAACTGAATTTGTGTATCAAGCTGAATGGGGTTAGCTCAGACTTGAAACTCTATGAGTTCAATTTCTTGTTGTTTTTTAAGAAAATTGCCTGATATTGAGAAACTTAAGAGTTCAAATGAAAGAGAAATGAGACAAGGACTGTAAATTTAATCCTGAACTTACTAGAGTGACACCTTCTTTGGATAGTTCTTCCAAAGCTTCACGATCAAAAGCTTTCCCATCCAAAGGTGACTCATCAATCTGAAGAATGGATACAAAGTCATGCAAAAGCAAAAATACATTATTGAAGATCATCAAGGAATTTATCAGTTGGTCACCTTCCAATCTCCAGTATGAAGAATTGTACCATCACTGCACCTTAGAACCAATCCAGAGCAATCAGGTATTGAATGGGTTACCCGGATAGGTTCAACTTCAAAGGGCCCGGCTTGAAATTTTTTCCTGATATTAAATATCTTAAGCCTTGATGGAACAAAAATCCCAAATTCCTTCAAACGCTTCTTGATAAGCTGTTTGAGTGCAAAACCAATTTTAATTGAGCAAGTTTCCATACAAAAACTGAAACAACAGAGTATACAATTCAAAATTTCCAAGTATTACCTCCATTGTAAACGATGAGGCAAATATTGGAGTATTTGAATCCAGTGCTGGGATAACCTGATTACATTGGAAGTTAGAACAAAAAAAAACTAGAGAAAATTTACTGCTTAGCATTAATGACTAAAAGAAAGAAAGGAAAACACAACCCAACACATGATGTTCTCCAACACCTGTAAAATAATCTTATCCAGCT
>JAMKQA010004267.1:0-17897 GCA_024699735.1 Posidonia australis | reverse complement strand
AATAGATCTATACTCTCTCTCTCTCTCTCTCTCTCTCTCTCTATATATATATATATATATATATATATATTACTAAACAACACTAAAATATTTTTTTTTTCAACATTAGAATAGTACTGCTAACCCTTTATAATAACATGGTATTGTTTAGACATTGGGGTATTATGTTTTGGTTTTGTATTGTTTTTTATTTTCTCTATGCAAAAACACATTCAAAAAGGAAGACTTCGAAACGACACTGTAACAGGTGACTTTCAAAAGGAACTCAATTGCATGAAATTAGAGATTAGCAACATGAAGAACGATTTGTCAAAAATGAAAAAAGATGTTACTTTCTTTAGACAAGTAGTTGAGCAAGACAGAGAACACCTTGTGGTTGTAATTTCTAAAAATAGAAATATGAAGATGATTATAGAAGACTTAAAACTACAAAATAAGGAGATTTTAAAGAAAAGAAAATATGAACATTACCCAATGGATCAACAAGAACTATCTTCTTATGATGTACCATCCACAAGTAAGGCAAGTTTCAAAGAGGCAACACCAAAAATGGATGATAAACTCAAAGAAGATGAGACGGAGCACATGCCACTATCCAAGCTAGTTAAGATAGTGGCACCAAAAAAAATCAAAAACAACAAAGGGAAGGGGATGAAGAGATACAGAAGAACAAGACACCAAAATCTATGATAAGAAAATTGAAGATGAAGGCGAGAAAGAGAACTTTTAAAGTGCAAATCTCCACAGAATCAAGAAGAAGTTTGCCCAAGGTTTGAATCCTAACTTACTTGTACATATCTCTACAATTTCTCTTCACAATATATGAATTATTTATCAACACAGATGATGCCAAGAACGAGAAAATTTCAAGGGGTGAGACTGATTTCAAACTTGGAGTACACGCTACTAGGCATCTTCCTGAGTGACTACAAATCCATGTGAGTAATGATAGTAGCAAACTATTACATTTATCATCACAGAATTATCTTTCAATCTTAGATAGTAATACAGTATCAATTATTCTACAGTTCAAATAAAGGTTATGAAATAAATGGCAAGATGTATTCTAGTCAACACATCAAGAAAATACTATACAACAATCTGACAAATGGAGCGGAATGTATATTTGTGTTATTATTTGGAATTACACTTATGAAGAAATCTAAACTTCAAAAACTCTTCAGCTTATTGAGGCATATAATGAGGTCATAAAGACTATTTATAGTTTCAGTAGTAGTTGTGGAGTATATTTCATGGATGCGATTGCATCGGTATGTACTTAAGAAAATACAATTGTATTTAACTTTATATGCTAAAATAGTGTAACTAACTCTCATTACAAGAAAATTAGGATTTTGCAAGGACAAATGTTCTCGCAGAGCCCTTACTATTTCCTCGCTAAGTCCTCATTGTAGTCTCTAGCGAGAACATTATGAGGGCTAGTTATCTTCGTTATATTGTGAGGACATATCCTCACAATATCCTTGCTATGTCCTCGATATCTTCTCGCAATATACTCGTTGAGTGCTCGTCAAATATGTGACGAGTCTGTCGTCGTTTCATAATTTGTGAGGACATTGTGAGGAAATGTCCTTGCTATTCCTCGTTAGACAACAGTATTAGCGAGGACTCTTCTTTACAATGGCCTTATTAATTCTGGGCAGTAAAAAAAATAAAACAATAATATTAATGATATAGATTAATATATCTGCTAAAATGACATTCAAATGTATTCACAAATATATTAAATTACACATACATTATATTCTACAAATTTTATAAAAAAAAGTATCAATTGATATTACAACATAAGATTTTACACATCCATTTGTTTACAAAATTGATGATAATATAACGCTGAAATGATATAATACAAGTCTCTCGATGTAATACAAGTCAAAATGATATAATACATATTATTTTCTTCTGGAACCAACTTACTTTCCTTTACTTTTGAGGAGGATGCATGGATGGAACGACGATTACGTGTATACTCTTCGTAATCCTCCTTGTCGTCACTTGACAAATCAATTTCTTACTCATCCTCGTATCTTCTGATTATAAAAAAAACAAATTTACAATATGTTATGATGGATAATGATTGTATTATAATGTTGAATTCAACATGACAATTAATGCATATCAAAAATTTTAAAACTAATAAAACTTTACCTTACTAGTTGATCATCTAAAACATGTATTTCATTTCTTATTTCATTCTTTAATTCATTCCTTGTTTTATTCCTTATGCCTCTCCCACTTTGATCTTTTGCCAGGTGTCCCATACAAAGGGATCAAACTAGTGGACCACTACAATGGCTTCTATCATTTTTAGGTGAAAAGCCAAGTTCACCAACAAAGTCCTTATAGCTCCTTAAGATTGCCTCCGTGGTCTGCACTCGACTAACCCCTCCATCAGGTGTCATTCCTTGATCATTAGGTTGGCCATAACATGGGTGCATCTGCTTAGCGTGTTTGCAACTACATTTGCTTTGCTTGGTGGAAGGATAAGCTGAAATCATAATCTTTAATATACTCCACCCACCTTCTTTGTCTCAGGGTTCAAGTCTTTCTATGTGAAGATATACTTTAAGCTTCGGTGATCTATGAAGACTTCAAATTACTCTCCATGCAAATAGTGTCTCCAGATCTTTAGGGCGAACACCACTGTAGCCATCTCTAGATCGTGGGTGTGTTAATTCTTCTTATGGACATTTAGTTGTCGAAAGTCATAAGCTACTACCTTCCCATGCTGCATCAAGACGCGCCCCAACCCAATCCTTTAGGCGTCATTGTACATTGCAAAACCCTCACTACCAAATGGCAATGCTAGAACTGGGGTTGTGACCAGACAATCCTTCACCTCATTGAGGCTTTCCTCATAATGCTGATCCCAAGAAAAATGAGCCTTCTTCTAAGTCAATATGGTCAACAGAGCTGCAATCTTCGAAATGTTTTGAATAAACCTCTGGTAATAACCGACCAACTTGAGAAAACTTCTGATCTTTGTTATTGTTCTCGGCCTGGCCCAACTTCTTACTGCTTCCACTTTGGTTGGATCTACCTTAATGCCTTCTCCTGAGATAATATGTCCAAGGAAGGTTACTTCTCCTAGTTAGAACTCGCACTTGGAGAACTTGGCGTATAACTGATGTTGCCGCAATGTCTTCAGTATCATCCTTAAGTGTATCTGATGGGTCTCTACATCCAAAGAATACACCAATACGTCATCCACAAAAATGACGATGAACTGGTCCAAATAGGGCCTGAATACTCTATTCATTAGGTCTATGAACACTGCTAGTGCATTCATCAACCCAAACGGTATGACCAGGAACTCATAATGGTCATACCAGGTCGTGAAGGCCGTCTTATGCACATCTATCTCTTGGATCCTGAGCTGATGGTATTTGAATTTCAGATCGATCTTCAAGAAAACTGATGCTCCCTGTAGCTGATCAAATAAATCATCGATCTTGGGTAACGGATACTTATTCTTAATGGTAATCTAATTCAACATCCGATAATCAATGCATAACCAGAGTGAATTGTCCTTCTTATTGACAAATAACACTGGTGCTCCCCAGGGCAACACATTTAGACGGATAAATCCCTTGTCCAATAGTTCTTGCAGCTGACTTTGGAGCTCTCTCAATTCAGCTGGTGTCATTCTGTATGGGCCTGATCCTGACGTCAGATCAATCACAAGCTCTACTTCTTTGTGTAGCGGCATCCCCGACAGTTCCTTTGGAAATACGTCCAAGTACTTTGCAACAACGGGGATGTCTTCACAATTGCACTAGCCAAGTACCCCATGCATCCTTTGGCTAGATGGTGGTATGCTTTGATCACCGAGATTACTTTCTTAGGCTCCCCTGGCCTTACTCCTTGTATCATGCACCACCCTTGGCCTGGGCACTCTGCTAAAGCCCTCTTCTTGGCATAGTCTATCATTGTTGAGTGTTGTATTAGCCAGTCCATTTCCAAAATAACGTCATACTCTTGCATCTTCATCAAATTAGATTGGCCTAGAAATTCTTGTCTCCTAGCTGAATATTAATTGTCCTCAAATACTTCTATACTAGACTATGTTCTCCTAATGTAGTCACCACGTCTAGCTAGAAAGTTAGCCTAGTTGGTCTGTCTCTAACCTCGGTCGCATATGACTTAGATATAAATGGAAATGAGCTGCTTGAGTCGAATAAAACTTGGGCCATTCGGTCAACTACAACAAAGGATCCTAACATTCATACACAACACAATCATAATTATTATTATAGATACTAGTGCTATTTATACAAGGTTCATGGTACAACATGATTACACATATTTATAATAACTTTCACTGCTCCTTACCTTCTATGACTTTCCCTGAGGGACCCGCATCTGAAGCAGAGATGGAGAAAACTCTCCCCTTGATAGGTTGACAAGGTACATCCTCAGCTGTCTTATGGGGTTTAGAGCAGTTCTTCTGGAAGTGTCTGGTCTGTCCACAGTTGTAGCACCTCACGCTATCTATCCCCTACTGCCAAAATCTACACTATTCTGCTATGTGCCCCATCCATTGGCAAATATTGCAGGGCCCTCTTCCTGCACCACTGATGGACCGGTCTGACTAAGTCCAACCCTACTCTTTCCAATATTACTGCACCCTTCCATAGCAGACTCAAAATGCTCCATTCTCTTCTTTCTAGAGCTTCCAGAAACTTGTTGAGCTGGGCGTACCAGAAGTGGAAGACCGCTGAGAGAATCTCTTTCCTTTTCCTTTAGGGAACTCTTCTTGGAACAACTGGCGCTCATCCTTATAGCGAGTTGGTAACTCCACTATGTCGATCAAGGTCTGGCACCAAAACCCGAGAACTCTAGACCTGAGTGCTGGAGTCAGCTGATCAACAATCTTTTTGGCTCGGCTCTTATTGGTGGTAATAGTCTAGGAGAACTGCTCTAGTCAGTGGAAGGCGATTTCATATTTTACCACAGAAAGATTCCCCAGCTTCAAGTTCCTAAAGTCTTTGTCTAGCTTGTCCTTCTCGTGCTCAGGGAAGAACCTCTCATTAAACACTTCCTAGAATTCCTCCCAGGTGATCATCAATAGATCCTAGTTGGGGAACTTGGTGCGGCGTGTAGACCTCCACCACTGGTCAACCTCTCTTTTAAGCTGGAATGCGGCTAACCGAATCCACTTCTCTGTTGGGTACTCTATGCCCTCTAATTCCTTTTCCACTTCTTGAAGCCATGCCTAGCATTTCTATGGCTGGCCATGCCTGTCTAGGGTTGGCACCCCCAACTGGAAGAATTGCTTTATCCATAAGTCTCCTTTGGCCACGTCTTTGTGGTCGTTGCCCATTGACTAGATAAATCCTCGCATCATTTCGCTTAACTTGTGTCACATGTTGTAACACCCGTAAAATTCAGTTTGTAATTATTTACATTTTATGAATTTTATTCCTGGATGGGTGTTACTGTTTCGAGGCCCGTTGTGTGGTTTTGTACTTTTGGGCTTAGGCCTCGTGGGCCAGCTTCTATTTGCATGTCCCTGTGTGTGGTTTGGCACTGTGCATTGTGGCACTATGCGTGTAGGACCCAGGTGTGGGTCCGTGTGTGGCCCAGGTGTGGGGTCCCCGTGGGGCCTGCATTTGTGGGCTGGTGGTTGAGGTTTGCAATTGGCCTCGTTGGTGGTGGCTAGCGATTGGTTACTGTGCGGTGTGCCGGTGGCTGAGACACGTAGATGGGCACGTTTCCAGCTACTACGAGTGCAGGCTTTATAAGCCACACCGCACTTCCCCTCACCACCCATCGCCGTCTTCTCCTTCCTTCTTCTTCCTTTCCCCTCCTCCTCGGCGGCGCACTACTTCTCCTCCTCCTCCATCTTCTTTCCCTTCCTCCCCACTCCTCCTTCCCCTTCCCCTTCCTTCCCCTTCCCCTTCTTCCTTTCCACTAGTCTCCCCTACCTCCTCTGTTTTCCCCCTACATCGCGCGCACGCCGAGAGAGAGAGGAAGAGGTCGAGGGAGCGATACGGAGGGCTATGGTTGCTCGTGGTGGTGCACGGAGCTCACGTGGTGTGCCCCGTGGCCTTGGTTGCGCCGGAGTTCGCCGGAGTCGGTCAGAGATCGCCGAAGGCGTTTCTCAGGTACGCACCTCCACGTGAGTAATAGAGAGCATGGAATTGGTAGAAAATGCTAGGATTGCATGAAATCTAGGTAAATTTACTTTCCTAGAATTTATTGTGTATTTATGGAGCTTTTATGGGCATTTATGCTGGTGGTTGCGTTTTGGGTCGTTTTGACCCTTCTACGTTTGTGATTTTATATCTTGATGCATAGTGAATGGATTTTAGTTTTGTTTATTGGGTTTTAGAGTGGACTCGAGCGTCTACACCATATGTTTTATGCAAGATTTTTGGTGTTTGTTTAGGGGGTCTGATCAGAGGCCCTATTTGGGGTGATTTCAGACGATAGGGTTTGGGCCGTTTTCTGGTTTTGCAGAATTCGACATAACGAATGGAAACGGCATACCGAATCAGGGGATTTCGGTATACCGATTCTGCTCGACATACCATTTTTCTGTTAGTTTAGGTCCTCTGGTCGAGTTTCGGTCATCTGTTTTTAGACGGTATATCGAATTTAGCTTGAGTGTTGACCGTTGACTTAATTTGGTCGACCGATCCAAATCGGCCTACCAAACCAGGGGTTTTCGGCATATTGAATCTGATTTTTGGCATACCGATTTTAGAGCCCAAACAGGTTTATAAAATGTGTTTTCGATGGCTTTCTGGATGTTGTGTTTTGTCCTTATGAGATGGGATTGTGGGCCATCAGTGGTGGTCCCTTAGGACACCTGATGCCCCATTTTGCCGTGGTTTTGGAAGAATTTTCAAAAGAATATGAAAATGGTTTGGAAAATGGATTTCAAGGAAATGGTTAACCTATTTTGGAAAATGATTTCCTAGGTTTCTATGTACGGGCCAAGGCAGTGTGGGACCGTGTCGTCGGGACTAGGGAATGTAATGACATTCTTGGGTGGTTGGACGCGATGTCCCCTATTGAGGTCAGGGACCGAGATATCTAAGGCTAAGGGGCGTCGGGTCCTGGAGATATGAGACTCTTTGACTGTCGGCTCGAGGCTAGGGTTGTAGTCCACAGGTTGAGGTGTCTTGTGGTATGACGGGAGGTATGATACTCCTGATGTCGCTGTGAGCACTAAGACTCAGGTGTTGTAGGGTGTGGAGGTCTGAGACTCCCTCCTAAGCACCGTGTGTGGAGGACACTGTGAGGAGGCATACCCTGTGGTGGCCAGTGAGGGTGGGACACGTGCCCTGTAGCTGGTAGCGTCCTGAGAGACAGGACAACCTTCCCATTTAGGGGTTGGCTTCTAAGGGTTCTCCTGAGAGAGGGGAATCGCAAGACGGTGGTTGGCTCCTGCATAGGGTGGCACACCGTGGCAGTGCAGAACGCTGGGGTCGCTCTTCAGTGGACTGCGTGTGGCCAGAGTTAGGTTGCCCGACACCGGGCTTCTCGACTCACTATGTGTGGTTTTGGCCATTGAGGGCCTTTACTTGTGTCTTTGAGTTAGTAGAGCCTTGGTTTGTGGTTTTGGCCAGTGTGGACCTGATTTATGAGGCTTTGAGAAAATGGTTTGCGAAAGGAATTTAAAAGGAAAATGATTGTAGCTTTGTTTTCTGTGGTTTTCGTGGGATGCGTACTGGGTGACTTTGGTCACTCATGCGTTTTCCTTGTGGTTTTGGTTTGCAGGTGCAGACATGCGATTGGCTTAGCGTAGTGCGTATAGATCGAAGTCCCCTAGCCGCACACACAAGTTCCTGGTAGTTTGATATTTACAGTTTAGCTTTAAGTTTCCCGTAATTTAATTTGTTTAAATTATTGTGGAAATTTTGGGATGTGACACATGTCTCTCCAAGTACCTCCGCCGTGCTCTACGTTAGACCTTGATGCTGAGGTTCTGCCTTGATTTCGGCCTCTCGGTATCTTGCTACCAGCACAAAAACACGATAGTCAGGTGCAACTCTCTCTCTTGTGCAATCCTATGGAGCCACTAACTTGGACACCACCATGCCGATGTACTTAGTGCAACTTAGTGCTCTGATACTACTCTGTAATGCCCCCAAACCGGTCACTACAGAATCAGAGCTACTAACAAGGATTAAAATGCACTAATAAGGAAAACAAACTATAATCTTCCCAAAACCTGTGTGTGCGGCTAGTGGCTCCTATCTCTGAATACCAGACTGGACTACACTCCAAACTGAACACCTGAAAACAAGATAAAATAAAAACACACATGAGTAACTTCTAAGCCATCCGGTACGCGTCCACTAAAAACTCGATGGAAAGCACTTTAACAGCTAAACTCTAGGTTCTCAAACTGAAACAAAACTCTTTTAAAACGCTTTCTGGAAGTTTTCGACAAAACTCATCTTTTATAGGAAATCTCTTTTCTAGGAAAGCTTCTAAAATCTTCATACTTTTCTCAAATACTTTCTCTATTTTCTATTTTAAAATCTCATGATTTATATCTTTTTTGAAAACAACTCTAGGATAGACACCAATCTAAGCTTTAAAACTCAAATATGGTTAAAACACTGTTCTATGGTTGGATCTAGTCTTAAAATATTGTTCTTATCTTAGCTAGAATCTGGCTAAAACTTAGAAACCAAAACTCAGCTCAATTCTAGCTTAAAACTGTTCTAAATCTCAAATTTGAAAATCTTTTCTTTTTCTAATGCCACTTTGATCAGAGATGACCTAGCCACAAACAGAGGAAGAGGCTCAAACCCCAACCTGCTACGCTACCATGATGAAAGTCTTCGTGCAGGCATGCCACTGTTCCAACCAATGGGCCTTACTAATTTTTCCTCCATTATTTTCTCATTTGCATGGAGATGCATTCTCCAAACGTCCCTTTCTTTCTTGGTATTTGAGCTCACGAGTCATCTTACCCCACCCATTCAACACTTTTCTTTAGACACCCAGTCTCTCTAACCAAGGCCATAACTCTAGAAATCTTATTCTGAAAACATGCATTTTCTCTTTGGTAAAACTCTTTTCTCTTATAGAAATCTTTCTATAAACTATTCTTTTCTTTCTGAGATATCTCTTCTTTAAATCTTTATAAAACTCTTTCTAAACATATGCCAAAATACATCAATTAGGCATAAAAATCCATTCATATTAATCTTTATCAAAAATCTCTTTTATTTGGCTTTGGAGGTCTGGTTCGGCATACTGAATCAAAACAGTAGACCGAAATAGGCCCAAGTGCCCAGATCGATCCACTAAATTTTGGAATAGTCGCATGAATTTCCCTGGCTCAGTAGACCGAAACATTTTGGTAGTACAAAATCCCCTGAAACAGTCGATCATACATATTCGGTCATCCGAAACGAGGTTCAAGGCTAAATACTAACAAAAAAATAACAAACTGATTTTATTTGGCATACTAAATTTCTCGTTTTCTGAAATCTTCCCCATGCCCCAACTCATTCGTTTGTCGAAATTGGGACCTCCGGCGAACCCCTTTCCGGTGAACCACAAATTCTACATAAAACATATATACTAGCATGCCAAGTCTATTTCTATTTGGAACAAGTTTATCAAAAATCTATAGCATGCATCTCAAGATATAAAAATCACAAGGCATAGAACTCATTTTCCATTACTGTAGCATGCATCTCAAAAACTCGACATAATTGCTTGTAAAATCATGGAAAAATCACAAGATCATCATACATCCATGATCCAACTCTAATATACTCATTCTCATGAATTTTACACTTAATCATTGAAGTTAGATCTACGATATGATTGTAATATTTAATCTCATCTCATCTTCTATGCTTTATGATTATTGACCCTTTCTTATTATCTACTTTTGCAATTATATTTTGATAGATTATTGTTAATCACGTATTTTCATGGTCTACACTTAATGGTTGTTGTTTAAAAATAAGAATCATTTCATATATCTTTTTATCTTATTATATTATGCTAACATGCATTTTGATACATCATCATAGAATCATGTTTCTTTATGATTTATTCTCGTTATTGACATGTTAGATCTTAATATTGCATAGTAGGTGTTTCATCTTTATGCATTACTCTTGTTTAATAATAATCCTTGATAATTAGAACTTGTTGCAAAAGATGAGATGAATAAGATATTTGCATGATCTACTATGATCTAATGAATAGAAACTCTAGATGTGTTTTTACTATTAATAGTTTTTTTTGTGATTCCTTCCTTTTAATTAACTTTAGGTATAATCCATCATTATCTTACTTAAACTCTTTTTAATAATTGATAGTTAATCATTGTTTTTAAAACACTTTTCTTTGTGGGATTGACCCATACTTGCATACGTACTACATAATACGTTGTGCATTTGTGGTTAAGTAAAACATATACACATCAGTATACAGTGATGCATGTGGGACCAAATTAGGGTGTATTTTGATGCAGCATGAAAACGTGGTGGCATATGCTTTACGCCAGCTGAAGGATCATGAGAGAATTACCCCACCCACGACTTGGAGAAGGCTACAATGGTATTTGCATTGAAGATTTGGAGACATTATTTGTATGACGAACAATTTGAGGTATTTACAGATCATTGCAACTTGAAGTATATTTTCACACAAAAAGATCTGAACTTGAGAAAGTGAAGATGAGTAGAATCTCAATGATTATGACTTCAGCCTGTCCTACCACTCTAGAAAGGCTAATGTGGTTGCAGATGCTTTGAGCAACGCACTCATATTGTGGTCAGCCTAATGATCAGAGAATGGCATCTACTGAAAGGGTTGGTTGAGTGCAGACCAGAAAGGCAATTTCAGGGACCTGCTAGAGCCTGGATGACAAATTTGTCGGTTCACTAGAGATTGTTGCAAGCTATTGTGTCAGCTTAGTAGTTGGATCCATTTATGCGAAACATCTGGCGGAAGCTGGAGGCAGGAAAGGCACCTCATTTCTCTATGGATGTGGACGGAGGGCTCAGGTATGACTTGCGTTTGTATGTGCCTCAAGTGGAGGAGGTGAAATAGAGACTACTTAATGAAGCCCACCAATTATGATACACAATCCACCCAGGAAGCAACAAAATGTATAAGGATTTGAAAATAAATTTTTGATGGCTTGGGATGAAATGAAAGATTGTTGAGTACATGACGAAGTGTGCAACCTACCAGATGGTAAAGATTGAGCACCAAAAGCCCGGAGGGACTCTCCAACCTCTAGATATTCTAGTATGGACATGGGAGCACGTGTCAATGGACTTCATGTTTGGTTTATCTAGAACCAAAAGAAAGAATGATACAGTATGAATAATCGTTGACCGATTCATCAAATCGGCATACTTCTTACTATAAGGGTGAATCTTCCTTTATCGTAGCTTACAAAATTGTACGTGTCAAAAATAGTTCGGTTGCATGGAGTTTTAGTGTCAATCGTGTCTGACAGAGGCACCCAGTTCACATTGAAGTTCTGGGGAGCATTGCAAGTGGCATTTGGTATCATGTTAAACTTCAACACTGCTTTCCACCCTTAGACAGATGGTCAGACCAAAAAAATGATTCAGACATTGGAGGATAAGCTAAGGACCTGTGCCTTGGACTTTGGAGGTAGCTGAAAGGAGCATCTACTATTGATCAAGTTTGCCTACAACAATAGCTATCACTCCAGCATTGGAATGGCTCCGTACGAGGTTTTATATGGCAAACCGTGCAAAACACCTACCTATTGGAGCAATGCAGGTGAATGTTAGCTAGTAGGGCTAGAGATTGTACAGTAGTATGAAGATAAAGTAAAGCTAATCCAGAAGAGATTATTAACCTCACAAAGACAGCAGAAGAGCTATGCAGATAGGAGACGAAAGACCCTTGGAATTCGAAGTAGGAGACTTTGTTTTCTTAAAGATTTCACCAACGAAAGGGGTGGCAAGATTTGGAAAGTGAGGGAAGCTGAATCCGTGCTACATTGGACCTTATCAGATTTCTAGAAGGATTGGTGAAGTGGCATACAAGTTGGACCTACCTTTAAAGCTTTCATATGACAAGAATGATATAGCTATGCTAAGGAAGTGCTTGACAGATGCATCCCAGGTGATACCAGTGCAGCCAAAGGAACTACAGGAGAACTTGTTTGTGGTAGAGGATGTTGTTAAGATACTGGATCGAAAGGAACAAGTCTTCAGGAACAAAGTCATTCCCTTGGTATTGGTTCAGTGGCAGTAGCATGGCACAGAAGAGGCAACTTGGAAGTGTGAAACAAATATCCAATCACGGTATCCCCACTTGTTCTATTTGAAGTGATTTCAGAGACAAAATTCCTTTTAAGGGGGTAAGATGTAATATCTATGCCCAGAATAGGATAGCCACAGAATGGACCCACGTGTTAGTACCATGGATTGGAGCAGCGTACTAGTATTGCGTTTTGGGCAGATCAGAAATCTAGAATAAATGTAAATCATGTATTTGTAATCTGAATAATCTTATTGAATGATAAGATGATAAGATTGATTTGTGTTGCATTCCCTCTGTTGCATTTATGTTTATCTCTAGTTCTCTATATTGTATGTTGTTTTGGAATCATATAACCTATATACGTGAATGAGGACAAAATTGGAAAATACCAAATGATGGAGCATAGTTGATTGCCGTATTCCACTTTGCTATCCATGCCCTACAAGAATAGCACTGCCCCACTTGAATGTACCATGCCCTGCACCGTTGTCAAGTTGAAATTTTCGACGACAGAAGATGATGAAACAAAGAAGAAATAAAAGGAAAAAGGGAGGGGTTGGCGTCGAGTAATAAATCCAGAGAGAAGGAGGGAGAGAACCAAAGGAAAGGGAGAGAATTAGAGAGTAAGGGAGAGGGCCGAGAGGGGCAGGAGGGTGCCAGATAACTCTGAGCTGTCGGAGAAGAAGAAGGGGAACTCGTTGGAGGTGGAGGAGGTTGCTGGAACACATTGAGAGTATGGTCCTCCCTCCCTATTTCTTCTGATTTTGATCAAAATCATGTTAAATGTGTAGTTTAGCTTGGAATAGAAGAATTGTATTGATTCAGTAGAATTATGGTGATTTATTAAAGAATTTTCAGTACTTTTAGTAAGAATATGCTACAATGGCTTTTCAAGGAGTTTACTGACTTAAGATTTTTGTATCATGGGCTATACAAATTGGTTTTTGATAAAACTTGTCCAAAATCGAAGAAAACTTGGAACCCTTCGATTTGAGTATTTTTGTGTGATTTTTAGCGGATCATAAATAGGTCCACTTGGAGCTCCCATCTCGGACAATTTCTGGTGGCAAGGTTTCTGGTTCTCTAGTCTGACTGAAAAACCCGACTTGTAGGTTTGACTCGTGGGGAGGTCCTATGAGTTGGTATCATGGTTTTGACAGAATTAGTTTTCAATAGAGAAATTCTTGTGTTCAATGGTGGATTTGATTCCTGATGATGGATTTTGTAATGAAAAGGGTTTGGAAATGATTTGAAAAAGAAAGTGCATGTTTTTGGAAATGTTTTCCATGGTTTTCTAAGCTTAGGTTCTAGGATGGAGCCTCATGACTATGTGGTGGTATTGTTGAGCTTGGGTAAAAGAGATTGGATTACCCACTGTGTCAGTGCTGGTTGAGTCCAGGGGTGGAGTCTCTACCAAGTGGCATCGGAAGGACACACCCCGTGTGTTGAGATATATAGAGGATACATTGAGGCTTGTTGGACTCCTACACTGGGTGGTCCACTACGGTAGTGCAACTAAAAGAAGCAAGAGTCTTCAACAGCTGCTTGTGGCTGGGTTGGTCAAATATAGCCAGGGTGATACTACACATTTTTGCTCGTGTGTCTATGGTTTTCTAAGACAATTTCAGGCGAGGTTTGGTTTGTAAATATATAGAATGGTTTATGAAAAGTGCATGTAAATTTCAAAGGAAATGAATAAGATTTGAAAAGGTATGTTTTGCAAAGTAAATTTTCTAGAATAATTATGAATAAACTTATGGATTTGAGATGTTTTCTGTTTCGATTTTGATTACCGTGGTTTGTGGATTCTCGTGTTTTGCCATGATTTTGGTGGGCACATACAAGGTAACCTGATGTCACTTATGCATTTTATTTTGTAATTTTGTTTCCAAGTGCAAATTAGAAGTGCAATCTAGTTCTGATGCAAAATTTTAGAATCACTTAGCCGCACACAAGTTCTGGATAATTTGTTTAAGTTACCTTATTAGTTTTCTTAGTTTTTGCTTTAATATTAATACTTGGGTAGAATTGATATTAGTATGTAGCGCAATGGGAGCGTTACACATGATTAAACTTAATCCACCATTAATGGGGGAATATTCCAGCAATTATTGTGGCAAGACGTGTGGCCTTTCTAGAGCTTATAAAACAATAAGTATTATGCGTTCTACAAAGAATGTTGCACCACATGCATTTTATACCTTAGTTTTGGAAACACTTGCTGCAGCTGGACTATCTTACCTTTTGTGAATTCTTATCATTTCTTTGACCCTTCCACGCCTTTATAAATACTTGGGCACCTCAACCTTCAAGGGATAAAAATTAAGAGTCTTTGTGGTGGGAAAGATTGAGAGAGATTTTGACATAACCAGAGACCAAAATTTGGGAAATGATTTTAGAGAGAGAGAGACTTTAGAAAAAGAGAGTCGCCTTATGCCAAAAAGTGTGTAATCCGTCAACCCTTTGTCATCACGTCGGTCATTTCCAACATATTCACCTCACCCCTTTCTTCCATTCACATCATTTGTGAAGAGAGTTCTTTTTAATATCATGTTTATTGTTAATTTTCTCAAGCATATGTAGTAATCTCATTGAATTAGAGTAAACCAAGGGACAATCCTTGAATACATATTATTTCATGTTATTTTTTTGTGTTTATTCTTGTTTTGATCATAATGCTACACTCACTAACCCATTTTTTATTTGATTTGCTCATTTTGTTCTAAAGAAAAGAAGGAAGAAGAAGAAGTTCACGTTTGTGGGAAGCTTCAACCAATGCTGGCATTACGTTGAAGAAGTAAAGTACCCACTACATCTACGAATCTCCCTAAGACATCTCAAGGGTCAGCATCAAGTAAATCAAGAGTAGCAATCATAAGTCGATTTTAACATCTATGGAGTGTAGAAGTCAAACATAAGCAAAAGGGGTCGTAGCAACGTCGAAATCTCTTATCCACTGTCGACTATGTTGATGCAGTCTATGCAAGTGACCGTGACAAAAGAAGATCAATGACAGATTATGTATTTTTTGTTGGTAAATACATAGTTAGTTGGAAGGCGATGTTATAGAACATAGTGGCATTATCTACTACAAAAGCAGAATACATGGCAACAACAAAAGGAATTAAAGAAGCTTTGTAGTTGAGAGGTTTATTTACTGAGCTTAGTCCTAGCCCAAAGGTGATTGTCGTGATAGTAAAAGTGCCATTCACTTAACAAAGGATCAAATCTATCATAAATGGATAAAATATATTGATGTCAAATATTATTTCTTATAAAGAAAATTGGCACAACAAATAATCCAGCCATATAATGAAAAAGTATCTTCCATTGACCCATTTCATAGAGTGTGTAAACTTAGTTGGCTTACACAGTATGTGATATAGCCTACAAAGAAAAATGAAACTTTTCACAGTCATATTGCAAGAGATGGAATTTTAATTTAAGATGGAGATTTATTGAATGTGCCTTGAATTCAACACAGCCTTCTGATCGTCCAAGTGGTCGTGCATTTCCTTGATGGAAGACAACAATATGTTTTGTAGATGTCCACTTTGCTACTAAGATGATTGGTGCAGTTTTGCGAACATTCGCTTCAAAACAGTTTTTCTGTAAAGATTATGTTTTTCCCTATATATATATACACCCCATGTGTTGGAAATATAAGAAAAAGGTACTACAAGAAAAACATGATTCTGTTTTTCCTTGTTGATTTCTCGCTAAATTCTCGTTATAAATATTAACGTAGACTTAGTGAGGACTATTTATCCTCGGGAAAAAAATAACTTGTCAAAATCAATATTGTGAAGACATATCCTCGCAATGTGCTTGTTAAATATTAGCTAGGACATTACGATGAAATGTTTTCTTGCAATGTCTTCACTATATGTTCACAATATGCTCGCCAAGTGTTTGCTAGATATGATGAGATTGTATCATCGTTCAGTATTAGTGAGGAATTGCGAGAACATATCCTCGATGTACCTTCACAATATACTCACTAAGTGCTCATTAAATATAATGGGACTGTGTACAGCAAGGACATGGCGAGGCCCGTTAATCCTAACGAATAACACAATTTTAGTGAGGACATAGTTATGTCCTCATTAATATTGAATAGTAAAAAAAAATAAAACAATACATTATGAAATTGAACCTGCTAAAATTTAAATTCAAATACCTAGTAAAATAACATTCAAATACATTTACAAGCATATTAAATTACACATATAATACACATACAAATTTTATAAAAAAATGTTTCATTTGATCATACAACATAAGATTTTACACATCAAAAGTTTTTACAAGAAAGTAGCTAATTCAACACTGAAATATTTTAATACAAGTCACTAAATATAATACAAGTCAAAACGATACATTATATATCACTTTATTCGGAAACCAACTTGCATTCCTGCACCTTTTGAGGATGATGCATAGATGGAGCGACAACGACGTGTATACTCCTCATAATCCTCCTCATCGTCACTTACCAAGTCAACTTCTTGCTCGTCTTTGTATCTTTTGACTATAAAAAAATAAACTTAAAATATAGTATAATGGATAATGACTATATTATAATATTGAATTCAACATGATAATTTATTCATATCGAAAATTTTAAAACTAAATAAAACTTTAACTTACAAGTCTATCCTCAAAAGTATGTAGTTCATCTCTTATTTCATTCCTTATTTCTGAGTGTATGTCGGCTCTGAAACCTTTTAATGTAGTCGCTATCTGCGACAACTGAGAACTGAAGAATTCCGGATTAAATGAAGTAGAAGCCGTAAAAAAAACCAATAGTCATATCTTCTAAGTAGTATGGATTCAAACCATCCAAGTCGTACTTTCTTGATGAACCTGTAACCATGCCGTCGAGGGTCAAATAAATAATATATGTGTGCCAAAAGTGGCAAAGCCACGGCAAAAATAAAAGAAAAAATGCAAAAAATGCAGGAGTCGTCACCTAGTCTATTAAAATGGAAGACGAGGAAAATCATAAAACACATGAAAAAAATCATGCAAAAACAAAATAAAAAAGGGGCTACGCAAACCTGAAATGCGGGTAAGGATCCCTGTTACGTACGAGGAAGGTGTTAGGCACCCTCGTACGCCCGATAAACCAGTCTTCTATTGATTTCTCTTTTGCTTATGGAATGTCGACTTTGCAGCCTTTTGCTGTACGCCCGAGGGCGATATGCCATGCCATGCAAATGCATGTGGTGTCTAAAGTCTTGGTGCATGATGTGTAGGAGTGTGTCCTAATGCTCAGAAATATCGCTCGTATGCCGTGTCAAGTGTCGATGCAATAATATTGCACAATAAGATCAAAGATCTAATATCTTGAGCGAGTTTTCATCCTTGCTTTCTACATGCCTAATGCAATCTAAAAATGCAAGAAAACTGCTGAAAACAAATCTGTGCCTTCCTAATGCATCAAGGAAGAAAACCAAAGGAATACTCAAAAGCAAATCGGGTCGAGAAAGCAAGCAAAACATATGAAAAACATGTTGTGTGCTAGTGAAAACAGGCTATTGCGCCTGTTTGGTGCGCCAGACTGGTGCGTCAGTCTGGTGCGCCACCTATGTGCATCTAGGTGGGCCAGTAAAACATGCTGAGGGAAAAACAGAAAG
>JAMKQA010004266.1:0-20230 GCA_024699735.1 Posidonia australis | reverse complement strand
ATTGCGAGGACATATCCTCGCAATATTGATTTAACGAGTTACGTAGCTACGAGGATAATTATTCCTCGCAAAGTCCTCGTTAAACTATCTAACGAGGATGTTGCGAGGACTTTGCGAGGAAGAGTATCCTCGCTAAATGTCGATTTTCTTGTAGTGCAACATGGTGCACCTCCCAGGTGCGCTTGGGAGGTGTGCCCAGTACTGGTTTTCAAGTTCAGAGCTTAATGCTTTGAACCCATGGCTACCGACACCTACCTAATGCCCTATCTTGGTCTATACTCCACAAAACTCAGCAAACAAGGTACCAAACTGAAGGAAATCACACAATCAACACTATGGAATAGGAATCATCCAATTCCATGCACCACAGCTCAAGAAATCACCGAAAAATACTTCAGATGAATAGTATAAATCAAGATTAAATTTTTGAAACTAAAAATCACACAAATAACCAAAAATCACATTCCACATACTAGACTGAAAAACTCGCCAAGCTCGATAGTCTGGGACAAAATTCACGGGAATCCGTCACCTGTGGTTCGAGAAATTCAAGAAAAAGAGTCAAAAATATATTCACCCAAAACCAATAGAGTTGTTATAAAATCCGGATAAATTCCTAAAAATCACCATAAATTCCCAAAGCATCCATTCACATCTAATGTAAACTAACATGCCCCTATGCATTGAATTGAGCAAAAGAGGAAATTCTACAAGGGGTGTGTACCTAGAAACAGATGGCTGGCTTTTTCCTCTCCTCCATCACTACCAGAACCTCCTTTTCTTCTCCTCACGACAGCGGCGACGTGACAGTGGTGAGCTCCTCCTCCAACCACCTCTCCCTTAGCCCTCTCTTGTCCCTTCCTCATTCTCCCCCTCTCTTTGTGTGGTGTAGGAGAAGGGTGGAGTGAAGAAGAAGAAGAAGAAGAGTGGGGAGAGAAAAGAAAGAAACACGACTGCTTATAGCCAAAATTGGTTCCTTGATGCTGAGCAACACAACTCAAGGTGTTTCTGGTATGCTTGTGTGGCTCAGTGTCTTCTTACTTGTGTAGCATCACAGTTTTCTACAGGCTTTGGCCAGTTGGGTCCAGGTTTTGTGGTGTTGGTGGTTTTTGTGCTATTCGTATTTTTCAAAAGAAAATAAAATGGTTTTGGAAAGCATTTTAAATCTAGTTTAATTCCAATCAAAAGTTTTATTCTGATTTTGCATGTGTTTTTGTAGGATGTGTGTTGGATGACTTTTCTAGCCACTCATGTGTTCTTTCTACGATTTTTAGTTGTAGGTGCAGATGAGTAGTGTTGTTTAGCACTAATGCATATAGTTAGAGTTACCTAACCATTCACTACAAGTTCTTGGTAGCTAGATACTTTGCTAGCCTTTAATTATTCAGTAAATTAATCATTTATTTATATTTAATTTATTTAGGCTAATGAATCTTAGGTGTTGCGATGCAAGTCGTTACAAGCATCATGTAATCTGTCATGTAGGATGTATTCAACTTGGTGTCTATAAACCTTTTTCCATTTTTAATTATTATTTGCAATTCTATCATATTTATGATTTTTTTGTTAAAATTATTTTTAAAGTAATTTGGCCATTTAATAACATAGAAATTGCTTTTAAAATTAATTTACGTACGTGATAGCAATAATATTGAGCATGAGCACTATGCGTCTTATGGACAATTTATTTCAATAAAATCATTAATCTCTCTTATCCATACTAAATTGGTAGCCAATAGTTGAATAGAGTTGTACAAAAATTAAGATTAATCTTAATTTCAAAAAGTAGCACTATTAGATTAGATACGTCTATTGAATTCAAGTTGTATGTTTATTCATCTATTGCAAGTTACTAGCTGCATACCGTTATGATTATGAGATGCCAAGGTACATATGTCACATCATAAAGTAAATCAATTCATCAATTTAGATTCCAAAGTGAACATATGAATGTACATCATGAAATGATAACAGCAAACATGGTCAAGTAAGTTCTCAGTTCTCACTAGACATTGTCATTTATCGAGATACTAGGAATCTTTGGTGAGAGGAATATATTCATGTGATATGAGATTAAATGAGAGTAATTTCTTACACGATACAATAACACAACATGAACATGACACAATACAATTATGTTTGAATTTATCCATATCATGCTACATGTACTTATTGTGTCAACCCACTAGACACGATTAATAAATAGATTTTTTTTGTGTCTAAGGTTAAAAACACGAAAAGTATATGATAAATACACGTTTATCTGTCATGTACATAGTATAGGACTACTTGTTTAATATGTTACTAATTATTTATTTTTTTATTATATTTAATTCAATAAGTCTCATAAGTCATCATTTAACACTAAGTATACTATAAATAATACACCAATCATATTTTATATTTTCTAATCATATTTACTGTTGGCTTTTGTATTTTACTTTATTAGGGACTTCAAGATTATTTTGTAAGACATGTAGATGTGTATATAACATGTAAATGTGTGCTAAATGTATATTAGAGGTGTAAACAATTATTTGTGTCAATTAGATCTTTTCATGTCAAAATGACAAGTTTAAAATAAATGGAAATCTCTAGATACCCTACGTGCAAAGAATGTGTACCACTCGGCACCCACATACAACTTGTTCTCGAAATCCAAATCTTCCTTCAAAAAGATTCATTTCAAAGGAATGATAATTGCAATCTCTAGCTTACACATATGCCCGGAAATACTATTACAAGTGGCAAGTCGACTCTCCGTTGACATCAAGCATATACGTTGAGTTAAATCGGGAACAACCAATTGAAAACATGTTTTCATTTGGGCTTTAGCTCAACCGAGACGAAAGACATTTTAGTATTTATAATTATGACCTCTTTCAAGGAAGGAAAGGGTGTAGGAAATAAAAAATCACCGGCTTCTTGACGTGATTTATTTATGGAAGATGTTGGACTAAAGAGAAAGTAACATTTGGTAATGAGAAAATTCAAAAGATCGTTTCTTAAGCATTTGATTTCATTCCAGGTCCTTCATTGAAGCTAATGTACATACATTGTGAATATTCAAACCAGATTGGATTCATATCCGAATGTTCGGATCAAATCTAGATTCATATTTGGTTTTTTCAGAACACAGATGGTTATTTTGTGTTTCATGTCAAATATGGATACGAACATATAGGATGCAAATGGATTGAATATGGACCAAATGTATCCTTTACCATAATCATATTTTTTTAGGATTTTGGGTACGAATATTGATATGTGTCAGATATGAAATTTGGAAGTCATATTTGAAGAAATAAGGATACAAATATTTTTTGGATATTTACAAAATGTCAGATACGGAAAATATATATATATAAAAAGAAGATTAATAGAGTATTACAATTAAAAACCTTATGAAACATCGCCTAGTCCACAACATAAATGTCAACTTGACAAAAAAAATTGAACAATAATCATATCTCATAAATAATAGATCGATAAGGACCACAAGCAAGGTGCAAATAAAGTCAATAGGGAATGGATATGTCATTGATCATATTCATATATAATATGTTTTGTTTATTTCTATATTTAAGATGACCAAATGAATTATCATATAATCTCAATATATAAATCACTATGCTCGCAAGAGCATAGGATGGAGTTCACCTCGCCAGCTCCTCTACACTTGGAGCTCCGAAAGACAACCAATCTCTCTCCAAATGATACGTGCAAACTTCCTGAATCTAGGTGTGAGATTGTAACGATTGGACAAGGACTTTATATATATATATATATATTAGGGTAAATTCACATAACAAGGATGAACAACTATCAATCTCTATAGCAAGATAAACTGGTGGATGTAGTTTGAGGTACATTGGCCCTTCAATTTGAGCAATGCTCAATACCGACACAAGATTTTGATCCCTTCTATAGTCTGCTACTAACTTTATTTAAATTACTCAATTGCTGCTGAACCTAATTTGATACCTTTGCCACTACTGAACCTTTACCCCTATCAAACCTAACTCGGTAGCACTGTCACTGCAGAACCTACTTTGGTAATGCCTTCATTGTGCACCTGTTACAAGTGCCTTTCTATAACAGCAACCTTGTCCTCAAGGTCGATAGTCGAGAATCACTTCTAGGGATCCCAATAATTCTCTCAAGTTATTGGCTTCTGGTTTAAAGGGTCTTCTGCATTCACAGGCATCTTATGTAACACCTGAAAATTCATTTTCTTGTAATTATCAAGTTTAATAAAGTTTATTATGGACGAGTATTACTGACACAAGGTCCATTTCAGTTAATTCAGTGGTTTTATATTTTAGCCTCAGTATTTGGCTTGGTGTAGTGCCTTGTCTTTTTGAGGTAGCACTGTGCTTGTACTCCTGTGTCTGGGTGTGCTAGTGCGGAGGGGTGGTTGCCTCGTGTTTTGGTTGGTTGGTGTAGACACCCTAGTGTTTTGATTTTGCAGGATGAAGATGTAGTGGCTGAACTCTAACCAAGACCATTTAATTCATAGAGACCCAATTAGGGCCCATGAAGGCCCACTTAGGCCCATTAAACCCTAGTTGAGCCCATTTGGGCCCACAAGACTATCTTAGGCCTATTTGACTTCATGGAAGCCCGTTTAGCCCATTTAACCCATTTGGACCCATTCAGCCCTAATTGGGCCCACAAGGCCCACATAGGTCCATTAAACACAATCTGAGTCCATCAAACCTATTTAGGCCCATTTCACTCTTTTTAAGCTCATTCAACTTGTTTGGGCCCATGTGGGCCCACATAGGCCCATTGAGCCCACTTAGGCCCATTGAGCCCAATTGAGTCCACCTTGGCCCCAAAGCCCACAATAGTTCAACCCACATTTTCTTCTTCTCTCTCAAATCAACATTTCATTTTTCTCCATTATTTCTCAAAGTTTTTTAACCAAATTCTCAAAAATCACAAAGAACAAAAAACACCACTGAACCCATTGTTTCCTCACTTGATCAGCCCGAATCCAATCCAATTCACCTCTTCACTGAGCCCAGCACCACACCATCAATCCAGCCAGCACAAATCAGAGCTCCCTCAGCAGTCGGATAGCTCACTGGAGAAGCAAAGATCACCGTCCATCTCTGTCGGCGAGCTAGGGAGCAGACTGGAGCACGTGGGGGACAGTCGTTCGCTGTCTGCTGAGTTGGCACAACGGCAGTCGGAGGTGGTTATGCCCATTCCGTTGTGTGTCGCACGCCCTTCCAGAATCTTCTGTTGGGTTCCAGCAGCCTATAAAACGAGGAGGAGAGCTCACGGTAGAAAAGGACGGAACACAGACCTAAAGAGAAACAGAAAGAGAATTCACAGAGCCACAGAGAGCCACGAGAAGCAGAGAGCAAGGAGGAGAGGAGCGGAGATCCAGAGCCGTCGCCGAGCTCCGGCAACGATCTCCCGCCAGGTACATACCTTAACCTCTCTTAATTTCCTGAATCCTAGTCTTCCTGCCCTCCTCTCTCTTTCTAGAGCGGTTCCAAGGGATCCAGAGCGATCCCTTGGCCTCCAGAGCTCCTCCGTGCCCCGCCGTCGCCGATTCTCCGGCGACAGAGGTGGGGGGCAATCCAAGACATTTCCTGGACCCCCGAGTCTTCCCCCTCCCCCTCTGGTCTTCCCGGAGCTTTTCCGCCCCATGCCTCGCCGTTCCGCAGCTCCAAAAGCCTGCGCCGAGATCGCTGGAGAATCGCCTAGATCCCGCCGTCACTGGAGAAGACGACGGAGTCCAGAGATCGACCGTGCGCCTCCCGCATCACAGAGCACCTCCGATCATCCAGGATCACTCCACCACCTCCCGCGAAGACTCCCGAGCCCCCAGATTCGCGCCACTGCCGCTGGAGCGCCACTGCAACCTTCCTCGCCGGAGATCGACCGCCATCGACAGCCAGAGTCGTTTCGTCGCTCCATTCAGCTCCTTAGGAAGGGAGGAGGTTCCTCTCAACACCCCGCAGCCACCAGGATCCTTGGACCGCCGCTCCTCAGCCTCCGGAGGCCTCCATCCTCCTCGTAGCCGTCGCTAGAGTTCCTCGACGGTGAGGTAGGTGGGGAGGTTGTTCCAACTGTTGGATCGTCCATACACTCCGTTGGATGTCTTCCTTGCTTCTCCCTCTTCCTTCCCGTGGAGTCTAATCTTAGATCAGACCAAGGGAAGGCCTTGTTTGCCCCCCTCTGGCGGTCGGCGGCGGCGAGCTCCGTCGCCAGCGACCATCGTTTCCTTTTTTTTTAATTTAAAAAAACATTTAAAACATTTATTTGAATAAAATCTGGAGTTTGTGTTTTTCTTGCAAATAGGTCCTTCTGGAATTACTTTGTGGTCCTTTTATTACATCTAGGTCCTTCCATCATTTTTCTAAAATGTTTCGAATAAAGTTTTAACTGAAAATATTACATATTTTACCCTAAACATTTAAAGTAATGTTTTCGAAGTTTAAAACTTTAATAAAAGCCCTCTAGAGTTTCTAAAATGTGTTTTGCTTTAGACAAATTACATAGAAGACCCTGGATTTCTTTGAAATGTTTCTGAAAGTTCATTTTATTGTGAAAATTGCATATGAGTCCCTGATCTTCTTCAAAATGTTTCTGACAGTTCATTTTTACAGTAAAAATTGCATAAAAGTCCTTGCATATTTAAAAAATTCTTTGGACAGTTGTTTTTGTTGGTTAACTTGCATTTTAGCCCTCATACTTCTCTGAAACTTTTCCAGAAACATGCTTTCATTGGACAAATTGCATTTAGACCCCTGTCTTTTACAAAAAACTTCCAAAAGGCTTATTTTACTGTGAAAATTGCATAAAACTCCCTGACTTTGTTTTAAAAACATTCCAGAAGCTTATTTTCATGGTTTAATTGCATTTTAACCCTCTGCTTTTACTGAATTTCTTCTAGATGCTTTGTTTGCTCGGTTATTTGTAGTTTAGCCCTTGAACTTCTTTGATTTTACTCTGATTGCTTGTTTTTAGGGGTAAAATGACCATTTTGCTCCTGAAACTTCCTGGATCATTTCTGAGACATTTTATTGCATTTTTACCCTGATTTTATGCTAAATTGATTTGCATTGCATGCATTAGTGGGTAAATTGCATTTTAGTCCCTAGAGAACTTCATTTTGACTAAAGAGGCACATTTGACCCCAGATTTCCTCATACATGCATGGAATGTGTTTTCCTATGTATTTCTCGATGATTTGGGGTTGTGAATGTCAGTTTTCCTCGGATTTGGGATTTTTGCACAAAACCCTTAGACTTCTTCAGATTTGCACTCACGCTTGCATTCTACATACTTTTCACATCTTTTGCACAGGTTTTCTCGTCTTTTCTTCCTTGCTTGGTGCACGCTTTTCTAACTTTGTTTTCTCCTCATTTTTATGGTTTTCCTCAGGTTTTTTTCGGTTTCCACTTGTTTTGGTTTTCCATCACCCGAGGGCGTACAGTAAATGGCTTCATAAAGCCGACATGGTCCCGAAACAAAGATTATTTTCTTTTTTTTTTATTTTCTCGGATTTATCCCCAATTTCCGTTGTTTTGCGAGACGCTTCCCGAGAATTTCACGATTTTCACGATTTTCCTCATCGCCTAAGGGCGTACAGTAAAGCAGCATTAACAATGCCTACATTTGACCCTTAGATTAACTTTTTCCTTTGATTTCACTTCTCCTTGATTTGGCATGTTTTCGGCTATCTTCATACATGAGCATATAGAATAAGCAAGCACGCATTTAGCAGACCATAGACAGTAGGAAGCCTAGAAAGATCGAGTTTTCTCGGACACATGGGGGTGCCTAACCCCTTCCCCATGCGTAACCAGAATCCTTACCCTTTCTCTGGCCCGCATTCATCTTGCACTATCCATTAGGCACGAGTCACACATGCATCTTGTTTGCTTTCTACCTTTTCTGGTGTTTTTTGGTTTTCCTCGTCTTTCCATTAAAAGACTAGGTGGCGACTCCTTTCCTTATCCTTTTTGTCTTCCCTTTGGTGTTTTCGAGTCTTCTCTTCTTCTTCCGGATTCACCATTTTCACCGTGACCGTCTCGGATCTCCCCGTGTGTTTCCGCACAGCGGAGTAGGTTAGAGAACCGCGCCTAGAGGTTCCACCGGCATGGTCACAGTTGGTGACTGGAGATATGTAGCTGGTGCTTGTATTTTTGAATTGTTGTTGTGCACAAGCACAACCTCCACCAACTCATGCGTATAAGAAAAAGACGGGTTATGGCTCTCGCCACACGACTCTCCCTTCCTCCTTCTTCCCCTACCAACTCTCCCTCTTCCTCCATGAGCGTAGTAGGTGGTGGGCAAATAACATCGATCTCCTAAGCCCTCTTCTTCTATAATACTTGGACACCACTGTGGGTCAACCATGGTCTTGTCCTGCATACTAGGACTACGAGTCAGTCTCGTCGATTGGTCCCGCATTATCCCAGTCTAGAATTCCAAAGCAATGTAATTTTGTACCCTTGTTAATGTATGAGTTGGATTTATGAATAAGGGTGATTATGGTTGAATTGTGTTCATCTCCCTATGTTATATTTATGTTTATCTTTGGCTCTTTATACTATGATATTGTGACCATGCCCACCTAGGAATCCGACGCAGAGTCGTGCTAAAGGGAGGAGATTACAGCCATGCCAAGATGGCAAAGGCGCAAGATAGGATAAAACGGAAAAGAAAAGGAGTCGCAAATGTATGAGATGTAAATCATACATTTAAGGGAAAGACGAGGAAAACCACAAACCAACCACAAAGGACGAATGCATGAGATGCAAATGTGAAGACCAGATGTTTACTAACCAGAGGATGGGCAAGGATTCCTATTACGCACAGGGAATCCTTTTAAGGGAAAGACGAGAAAAACCACAAACCAACCACAAAGGATGAATGCATGAGATGCAAATGTGAAGGCCAGATGTCTGCTAACAAGAGGATGGACAAGGATTCCTATTACGCACAGGGAAGGTGTTAGGCACCCCCGTACGCCCGAGAAACTCGGTTTTTCTAGTCTAATTCACTTGCTAGTGGCTAGATGAATGCTTGCTAAGCCTAGATTGTACACTAAACATGTTAATATGAATGGAAAGACAAAACTGGATGGATGTACAAGATGGTATGCAAAAACTACAAAGAAGTCCACATAAAACATCGCAATCATGAAAAACGACACGACAAAGAAAATCACATGAAATGACAAGGTTCTGGGCGAGAATGGCTCGGAAAATCATACAGGTCTCAAGAATGTCAAAAATGAAACCGACTTAGGTTGTCAAAATCAAATCAAGCATCGTGGAAATCAAGATGGGAAAATTGCAAAGAAGTCCGCATAAAATAGGTAAACTGTGACATGTGAAGAAATTCACATAAAATGATGATGTTTTTGTAAAGAATGATTCATGAAACCATACTGATGTCAAAGGAATAAAAAATATAATTTATCCAAATCATTAGAAGTACAGAAAACATCATGGAAATCCAAACGAAAAATTACGAAGAAATCCACAAAAAGTAGGCAAACGGTGACGTGAGAAGAAAATCACATAAAATAACGATGTTTTTGTGAAGAATGGTTCAGAAAACCATGCTGATGTCAAAAAGATAAAAAGTGGAGTCAGCCCGAGTCATCGAAATCATGGATAAAGTCGTGAAAATCAAGAAGGAGAAATAATCCGTAAATGGGCCAATGTGGGCCTTTTGGTTTGTTAGTGTATGCCCTTAGGCAATGAAATCCAAATCTAATCGGAAAAATCCGAAACGTAAAAGTAAGGAGAATCAAATCGAATGTCGGATGATGGACTTCGAAATCAAAGTGAGGAAAAATCCTTGAGAGAAGCATATGAAATGCAGGCTCGCTAAAAAGGGATAGACTGATACGCAAATGTGACAAAAGCTATATAAAATGCATGAATGTGTACCAAAGTGTGTAAAAAGTTCAAAGGAATGACTTGGACAAAAATTATGCAAGACTGAGTGCAAAACTTGAAATGCATGCACGGGGATTGGAGGCATAGGGGCAATTTGGTCATTTTAATGGCCAGATGTGATAAATGCATGTATGGAGATGATGCATGGTCTGAGATATGCCAAAAATGTGTGCAAAATGTCTAGAAAATGTTACTAGCAAGAAAACAAGAAGAGACAAAAACAACAAAATGATTTAAACACAATAAAGGACAAACACAAGGACTAAAATGCAAAATTTGCGAAAAAAGGGGAAAATCATGATTAAAACATATTCAATGGCCTTTTTCCTAGTGTGCATATGATGAATCGAGTGACAAGGTGGCACTAAGATGTGTGAAAATTGTACCTTGATAGTTTCCTGAAAACTCAGGGTCTAAAGTGTAAAATTCACACATGAGTGCAAATGTGAGTAAAATATGAAGCTAAAGATCAACCTACAGTGCAAGCATGATTTCAAAGGGAATCTATGATCAAATGCAAGATATGAAATGCAATAAGTGAAAAATATCAAAAATATGCGAGAAAATAATTAAAACCATAAATGATGGATTTAAAATTAATCTAAGGGTCTAGATGCAAATTTCCTATGCTCAAGGATTGTTTGCTAAGAACCCAGGGGGCTGTATGCAAATTTACAAGGCTTAAATGTGATAAAAACTGGACTTTTATGATGATCAGTGCAATTATGAAGTTTCTTAGGGTTAATGTGCAAATTTTCAAAGAAGAATTCATTTTTAAAAACTCTAGGGGCTCAGTGCAAAATATCATGGCTTAGTTGTGAAGAAAATCTGAAATTAGAGGCTTAGGTGTAATAAACATGTATGAATGCATTAAGAATAAACAATCAAAATATGTAGGGAGTTATGTGCAAATCTTACAGGAATTAAATGAAGAAATAAAAGTTATCTAAACTACAGGGGCTTAAAAATAAAATTTAGGACCAAAACGCAAATAATTAAGGACTTAAGAAATAAAAATTAAAACTAAAGGACCTAGGCTAAATACACCCCCTTCGAAGATCACTGAAGGACCACCGGTGCTTATCCTCCGACTTGACCTCAGACGACAACCCAACGGCGGCGCAGCGACTGGATGGCTTTGACGACTACTCAAGAGGTTGGAGGGAGGCATGGCGGGTGTCTCCGGAGCTTCGAAAGGGACTAGAGAAGTCTAAGGTGCTCCCCCCACCTCACGCTCCAGCGAGGTGGCTTGTCGATGATGGGGAAGACAACGACGATACTGCAGCGGTGCTCCGGCGATGGCTAGGCTCGAACGGAGGTCGGAGAAGCATCAGGGAGGCATGAGGAGGCTCCTAGAGGTGTCGTTGACAGCTGGGGACATCCGAGGGGGTCCACCTATCCCCTGCACCGGAGAAGACTACGATGGAGGCTGGGGTGGCGCTCCTGGCTCGAAGCGATGGAGCTTCGAGCAGAGGAGGAAAAGGTAGGAGAGGTCCCAGAGACCTCCACCCACAGCAGAAGGCTATGGGTCTCGTCGGTGACAGAGGACCCATCACCAGAGGGAGACGGCGGCATAAAGGAGACGTACCTCCACCAAAGCACGATCCAGGGTGCTTCACTAAACCTAAGGGGGCATGCTTTGGATGAAAGAGAGAGAGGGGAGGAATACCTAGAAGGCAAGGCTGTTGTTTCTCCTGGCAAGGGTCGACGGTGAGTCCTTCGGTTGCTTCTCAGGGCTTCTGGATTGCAAAAAAGGGGATGGATGAGACGCTCTGGATGTAGGGAGGTCTAAGGTTCTGGATGTGGGTTTTCTCTAGGTTTCAAACGGCAATCAAAAGGTTCTTTAGCTCCGCGTCAGCGACGGGCTTTACATTCTAGCAAGGCTTCCCTAGGTCGTCGATCTTCCTCCCTCACGTGGATGAGCACCATTGGATCAAGCGTGATCTGAGGAGGCAGGCCAGAGATCACGGGACTCTAGGATATGCTCTGGATTTTTTGGGATGTCGTTGGAGTTGTCGCAGGAGATTGCAGAGGTCTCCGAAGAGGATTGTCAGAATTATTTTCCTCTGCCTTCCACTGTGCTCTACATACCTTGTCAGCCACCACCCCATACCCTGAAAAATTGCACCGCCTCATCACTCCGTGCCATGTCCTGCGATCGCATCTTCGGCCAGCTATTGACGACCATCAGCGACAAAATTCGGAGGAAATAAAAGTGGAGGAAGAGGGGCTAGCATTGGGTAGTGGAAATCCGTGGTAAACAGAGAAGATCAGAGAGGAGAGTAAAATCAAAGAGAGGGAGAGGGTCGAGAGAGAACTTACCGGAGAGGAAGGACGTTCATCAACAAGCATTGTATGCATCCATCTCCCCGTGTTCTCTTTTAATTTTTGATACCAATAGTGATAAATACGTAGTTAGATGATTTTTGTTGTTGGTTTAGATTCCAGTGGCCAGAAAGAGAAGGGGAGCTTACTGGAGGCCGAGGGACCGCTAGAGGAAGAGAAGGACGTCAAAACCATTGAGAGTACGCATCCTTCCTCCTTTTCCCTCTTTATTTTCACTAAATTTATTAATAAAATGGTAGATTAGAGTATTTCCAAATGAATGGAATGCATCCATGAATTTTCAAAAATTATTGATGATTTTTGTATGATTTTCAAGAATTAGTGCTACAGTAGTTTATAGTGACTTCTTTGGTTTTAAGATTTTGTATCTCAAGATTTATAAATTGGTTTTTTATGAAACTTGTCCCAAATGGTAGAAAACTTAGAACCCAACATTTTTATGTATTTTGTGGAATTTTTGGAGAACCATGAATTATGTCCACTAAAGGCTCCCACCTCACATGATTTCTGAAGTAGTGTTTTCTTAGTTTTGGGTGCTCTGTAAAAATTGGGTTCACAGGTAAGTGTCGCGTGCTAGTACCGCAAGCTAGTCCCGTGGGTAGGTCTTGTGTTTTGAGAAAATAGAATTTCAGTATGTAGATTGATTGATGGATATTGTGGTTTTAATATCTAGAAATGTTTCTTATAATGAAAATTGTTTTGAAAAGGAAATGCAAGATTTAAAAAGGTTTCCATGGTTTTTAGTAGGATCCATGTAGCACTAGGACAGTAACTGATATGGGGATGAGGCCTCAACAAAATCATTTACATGCCATAGGGCACGGTTGCTGATGATGGTTCCGGGTGAAAGAGATCGTGACTCTACTGTGGTTCTATAGGACCTGGGAAAAAGAGACTGGATTACCCTTGATGTCAGTGCTAGTTGGGTCCAAGGAAGGAATCCTAGAGGTGCTCAAGTACCAACAAGCATCGTGAGGATGCACCCTATGTGTGTTGAGTCCTGTGTGGTATTGTAAGGCTTGTTGGTTGGGGCAATTAGACCCATGAACAGGGTGGTTCATCCCAACAATATAGTTAAGAGAAGCAGGAATGTTTAGCGACTGCTTGTGGTCAAGTCGGTCACTTGTGACCAGGGTGACATGACAGGTTTTGATCAGACTGTGTGTGGTGTTTTTGAATGGTTTCACACGAGGAATTATTTTGTGAATGCACAAAATAGCTTATAAAGTGCATGTAAATTTCAAAGGAAAATGGTTACGAATTTTTAAAAGACATGTTTTGCAAAAGTGAATTTCCAAAAAATGAGTTTAAGGATTTGTAATGTCTCCTATTTTGGTTTTTGAGAACCGTGATTGTGGACTTTTCTCGAGGATTTTGCCATGATTTTTGGTGGACGCATACTGGGATACTTTTGAGGTCACTCACACATTTTATTTCGTGTTTTGTTTCCAAACACAGATTAGAGGTGTTGTCTAGTCCTAATGCATACATATTGGTGTCATTAGCCACACACAAGGTTTTAGGTAATTTCTTTAGTTTTATTATTAATTAGTTAACTTTTTATAATTAGTTGGTTATTTGGGTAGTACCGATACTAGTTTGTGATGCATTAGAGGTGTTATAGAGTAGTATTAGAGCTTAAATTCACTAAGTGCACTAGCTTAGTCATGTTCGGTTTAATGGTTTCGTAGGACTATACAAGTGAAATATTTGCACAAAACCTATTGCGTGTTTTGTGGTGGCAGCAAGATGCCGCTTGGAGGTCAAGGTAGAGGCAAAGGTAGGACCCCTGTGTCCAGCTCTGCCATAGAAAAGGTTAGTGGATGGAGGAGTATGCAGCAAGAATTGAGAGAGATGATGCAAGGGATTATCCAATTCCTTGGAGGAGGTAACAAGGATGGAGCCAATGGGGACCCGTAGCTCAAGCAATTCTGATGGTTGAGTGCACCAACCTTTCATTGCTACGGCAAGCCAAAGGAGTGTAAGACGTAGCTAGTGAAGGTGGAGAAGATCCTAGAAGAGATGGAATGTCCATCGGAGAAGTGGATTTGGCTAGCCACATTCTAGTTCAAAGGTGATGCCGACTAGTGATAGAGGACCACATGCTGGATGAAATTCCCCAACTCCGACCTATTGATGATCACCTGAGGAGATTGCAAGATGTGTTTCATCAAAGATAATTCCTAGAGCATGAGAGAGATAGGTTGGACAAAGAATTCCCGAATCTGAAGTAAGGAGACATGTCTATGGCGAAGTACGAGGCAACTTTCACCCAATTGGAGTAGTTTGTATAGACCTTTAACATGGAGAAGCACAGAGCCAAGAGATTTGTAGCAGGACTGAGCCTCGCACTCAAGTCAAAGGTTCTAGGCTATTGATGTCATACTTTGGTAGATAAAGTGGACCTAGTAGCTCAATATGAGGACGAACGATAACTATTCCTGGAAGATCACCCCAAGGGAAAGAGGAAAACGTTTGCTCCACGCCATTTTGCTTCTAAGATGCTGAGCTCTAGGTGTTCTAAAAGCTCTTGAAGGAAAAAAAAGGAGCACTCTGATTTCACCATTGAGGAAGGACGCAATGTTGCTTGGGAGGGAAGTGCTGGATACAGCCAAAATAACTTAAGCAATGGCTCAGGAAATGGACCTTGTTACTGCTGTGGGCAAATGGGGCACGTAGTGGCACAGTGAATACACTAGCAACGAGGACTAGACAGCATAACATGCTACAATTTTGGAAAGACATAGCATGTCCAAAAGAGCTGTCCAGATCCATCGAAGCCAACTAGAGATGCACCTTGACAACTAACCAAGGGAAGGGTATTTGTTATCTTTGCTCCAGATGTTGATTCCTCAGGAGACGTTGTAGAGGATATGGAGTAGTGATAAAAATGTCATATGAACTTTTATGTAGTAATGTATCAAGTACTATTTTTAGTAATAATAAATTTGGTTTGTGGTGTGTGTTGTTAAGTTCTTTTCTAGTAGCTGACCAAATGGCTAGAGTATTATTTGACTCAAGAAGTTCATTTTCTTTTATTTCTGAGTCATTTGTGGTTGAAATTGAAGAAAGGCCGACTGGGTTGGCTTTCCATCTTGACGTGATGACTGCATTAGGAGAGCACAACTTAGCATAGAGATATTTGTCATATTGGGAGACAAAGACTTCAAGGCCAGTCTAATAATAATGGATATGTAGGAGTATGATGTCATATTGGGACTTGACTGGTTGACACAACATTTAGCAATGATAGACTATGCAAAGAAGAGAATGTTGGCAGAATGTCTAGGCTAGAGATGGTATATGGTACAAGGAGTCAGACTGGGAGAACCCAAGAAAGCGATCTCGATAACAAAGCCCTACCACCAACTAGCAAAAGGTTGTGTGGTCTACCTAGCCAACGTGATAGTGTCCTTCTCAACAGTTCTAGGGGTACAAGATATACCAGTTGTATGAGAGTACCTTGATGCTTTTCCAGAGGAGTTATCTGGTATGCCACTGCATAAGGAAGTGGAGTTCTTGATTGATCTAGTATCGAGATCAAGCCCTATCTGAAAAACCCTATACAAAATGGCACCTACTGATTTGAGAGAGCTCCAAAATTAGCTACAAGAGTTGCTAGACAAAGGATTTATCAGGCCAAGTGTTCCACCCTTGGGAGCACGGGTAGTGTTTGTCAAGAAGAAAAATGGTTCGCTTCGATTATGCATAGACTATCAGATGTTGAATCATATCACGATGAAGAACAAATACCCGTTGCCCATGATAGACAACTTGTTTGACCAATTCTAGGGAGCCTCGATCATCTCAAAGATAGACGGTGTGATAGGGTATACCAGTTCAGTAGTGGTGGTGATGTGTGGTGTGTGCGGTGTCCTGGGAGTTGATGTGTACACTTACTAATTCTAGGGTGGTGGATTCACCACATTAACAGCCACAACAAGGGATCTAATGTATGCAACTACTGCCTTGGGAGTATCCCTCCTCCTGGAATTGTTGGCGCCTGAGCCGTTGTTGTTGTTGTCGCTACTACTATTGCTGTTGGAAGCGGTGGCCTACCTCTCAAATGTGGTGAGTACAGGATAGCTGCCACTACGGAGCGAGCTCTCCACATGAGTGCCTAACCAAATTAGAGATGCAAAGTTGGTGATTGGTTGTATGCTCAACAGAGACCCAGTTGTTGATTGTGCTCGACGAATAATTATCTCAATAGACTAGTCATCAGAGGGTCTATCTCTGACCTGTAAAGCCAAAGCTCGCCAGCAACCAACATAGTCCCTAAATGGTTCTTGGGGTCTCTATCTAATCGTGACCAAATCCTCCTGCTTTAGAATCAAGTCCAAGTTGAAAGAGTATTGTTCCAAGAACATCTAACTATGGTCATTCCACGTCTTAATGGAGGCCATATCTAGTGAAGTGAAACACTTGAGTGCGGGCCTCGTAGGACTTTTTTGAAATAAACAAATTAACAACCTTTCATTGGCCTACAACTAAGCAACATCTCTGTAGTACCCCTTAAGGTGGGAAATGAGGTAGCATTTACTATTATACTTTTCAAAATCGAGGATATGGAAATTTGATAGGAGTGTCACCTCTGGAAAATAACAGAGGTCCTAGAATTATTAAGACTGACGGTCCCTACCCTGCACTAATATTAGTGCTCTTTCTAGATCACTCATCCTTACGAGAAGAGCATCCAGGGTCATTGTCGTCGAAGTAGGTGCGACTAGCATGGGTCCCAAGTTTGTCGTATGGGTTACACCTAGGTGTTCCTCCAAATCCACCATCACTTCACCTAGTGTTGTGGCATAATGGTCGGCGTACCTGTGCATGGGTGTAGGGTGTAGTGGCATGAATGATGATGATTGGATCTACTAATGCATTGGGAACAAATATGTTGCATGTTGTGTGATGTGAGTCACAGAGTGCGGGAGCAACTGCCACTGCACTGGCACGACATTAGGTAGCAAACTTTGAGGATGATGAGCTCCTATCAATCCAACAGGCTAGCCACCAGATGGCAGAGTCACATGCTATGGACAATGTGGTGGTGGTGCAAAAGGTAAAGATGACACCCCCATCATTGGAGCAGTGAGAAGTTGAGGTGATGGCAGAGGCAAAGGTGAAGTGGGGTGAATCTATAACATTGGAGTGGGATGCACTGGTACTTCAAGAGTGACAACAAGAATGGCCAAAGAGGGGTTAAGCGATAGGGCCATGCCTTGCAACTTCTGAGCCAAAGTAATCAGATGTTGCACCTACATGGCACGAGATCCATCGACGAAAACACCGAAGGACAGGAGTGACAATGGAACCAAGACAAGAGGCGGTTGGAACACAAATTGTCCACACGGTAGAGAACCTATAATAGAAACTGCCATAATAGGCTAGGTCTCAAAGATAGAAGGGCCTTGAAGAGGGAAAGACATTGACATCTCTAGTGCCCTAATGACAGTCACCATGATAGACTCAATGATTGGCTCCAGACTGGTCATGGTTTGCCAACACCCCGCAACAAAAGGCAGAGAATCCCCATGTGCCTGAAACTAGTATGCATGTGGGGAAGAAGGAATAACTAAAGACAAAGTGAAAGTCGAAGGAACCAAAACAAGGATCTCCATCAGAGTAGTAGTAAGGAGAGGCTCACTAACGCATCGGGCCATAGTAGTTTGTGAATGAGTACGAATGAGGCTACGACAGTAAACAGGGGGACGGAGTCTACAACGAGCTATCATCAAAAACGACAGATAACTCAAGGAAAGATGGTGGAAAAGAGGGTCTCAACAAGGGTGTCAATGAAAGGAATACTAGCTAAGGGACTCGCTCACTGACCTGAGTACAAAGCACAAGACAACAAATCAGTATCAGAATTGAAGAAAAGAAAACATGATGCAATGATTATTAAGGTAGCATGAATGGCACACATGCACATAAATGCATCAAATATGCGCTCTCTCACCATCTAAGTGTGTCCTAGTAGGTTGTCTACTCCAGACTCTCTCATGGGTGTATGGGTCTTTGACTTAGGATAGAAAGTAAGTTCCCTACCTTAAATCCTAGCCAAAGCTTAGGTAGTAAATGGATGCTACGTTAGGAGACTCGACCCTGCTAAAGCATGGGTTGTACCCTCTACTAACTCCAACGCAACCCTAGATAAGGAAGCAGACCAACAACTCGTCCCATGCCAAAGCCCTAGAACGAGAAACCAAGACTGCCTTTCTCAAACTAAGTAGGTGGACTTAGATGAGAAGATGCATGCTCCTGTGTGATCATTCATGCAAATATGTTTGATGTTTTTTACTTACATTTTTATTAAACCAAAGGGGAGAAAGTGTGTTCAAGTGTATAGTTCCGCCTAAGCATTCTTTTTACTTGCAAAATTTTAGATTAAACCAAAGGAGAAACAAACACGTCTTTACTTTCCCAACGCGTGGCAAATGCAAAAAGGGAAGGAAACACCCAAACATGGCAAGCAAGCACCAATCCTCAAGTAAAAGGTGTGAGTATAGCATGTGCTAGAGTTGTGCCAACATGATGGTGGAAAGAAAAACAAACAACACATCAGAAGGCGTGTAACATGGCATGTCTGAGTGTGGTGGCATAGCATATGTGTAAATGAAGACATCCACCAATGCTATGTGTAAATGAAGACATCCACCAAGCAAAAGGCATACAATATAGCATCTAACAATAAATAAAGATTTGAAAAATACTAAGAAGAGTAAGCAAGCAAGGCAAATAAAACAATCAAGCAAGTGGAAAGCCAACACAAGCAATGAAAGCAAAATGAAATTGGAGTCTAGTATGCCTAGTAGAGTCGCCAATTCATATGACCATGTTGGTGACTGCTCGTGTGAGGTGTGAAAGGTCATGCACATGAACTGATAAGGTTATAGTGAAAAGGTGAATCTGAGGAAGGATATCAACTTCAAAACACTAAAGAAAAAAGAACAAGGATAAGACAAAAGTCTTCGCCACCTAGTCTATTAGAATCGAAAGACGAGGAAAGCCAAATGCAAGTAAATGTGATAAAATGATGCGAATATGATGATAAAAACATGATCTTTGCCAATGGATGCGACACATTGGTCATTACAGGCGAAATAAAGGGTAAGCACTCATATTATGCATGAAAAAGGTGTTAAGCACCCCCATACGTCCGACGAATCAGTCTTTCTAGGCTTAGGTTGCTCACTTTTGTGGCTCTGTTGGCATTTGAATGCCAATGAATGTATGCCCAAGGCCAATGTTATGATGCCTTTGCAAGTATGAGTGTATAAACATGAGACAGTTATTGAAGATTAGATGCTATAGACAACTTGGTTTTTGTCCTCGAATGGCAGTCAGCTTCTCTGATGGAGCTTGCTTTGGATGGTCGGTCGACATAACCACCTTCATCACCCAAAACCCCACTTAAAACCTAAATCCATCACCTACAATCCTACAAAACTCAAACCTAGCCCAAAACTATTCTACCCAAGCCCTTTTCATGGCCTAAATGCTTGGTAGATCGGGCCTGTTCCTTTGCTTGTAAACCTTCCTAGGACCCTACAGCCCGATAACGCGGACAGGATGCACAAGTGCCTTGGGTCAGTGCTATTAGTGAAGGTTAAACTTGTCCATTCATGTAACATCTGGACCTGATTATCCATTTTATTATAAACCATGTAATTATTTGCAATATTGTGTTTAATGGTTTATTAATGGATAATCTGTTGTTTCTTGGTAGTGGTTGGTTTTCTGTGCATCTGCCTATGATTTGGGATCCATGTGATGTCCGGTTGGAGGATGCACAGTTGTCTCGGTTTGCATGCCGTTCTTTCCTCTTTTCTTTTCTTCCTCTTTCTCCTTCTTTTCTCTCATGAGCCACGCCCTTCCACCCATTCCTCGTCTTCTTCTTCTTCCTCTTCTTCCACCCGTGCCACCAGCGACGGAGGCCCGTGCCTCCC
>JAMKQA010004265.1:0-16405 GCA_024699735.1 Posidonia australis | reverse complement strand
CCTACCTCTCGAGATGTTCCTTCTTGTAATATCAGAAATAAGAAGATCCTTGTTGCTTTGGAAGGACCAAGGAGGCTTTAGGACGCAAGGGAGTGCTCTAGAGAATGAGTGTAGGTTGCTGGACGGAAGGAGGAACTCGTGTAGGGAGCTAGTTTAGAGCAGAAAATGGCTGAATTCAGGATTTCTAACTCTCTTTCAACCTCTCCCCATGGCTACCTATGGGGGTCCTTATATAGGAAACTCTCAAGGGTAACTCATGGGAATGGGGAGAGCCTCGCAGACGATAAGCCAGGAAGATTCCATGGCATATTCGCTGCTGGAGGTAACAACCAAGGAAGGTGGAAAGCCAACAGCCACAGGCTGCGAAGTGTTGTGCGCTGGCTAGGTGCACCACCTATGTGTGCTAGGGAAGTGTGCTAGGGAAGTGTGCTAGGTTGGTGTGCTAGCTAGGTGTGCTAGGTTGGTGTGCCAGCTAAGTGTGCCAGCTAGGTGTGCTACCTAAGTGTGCTAACTAAGTTGGTGTGCTAGCTATGTGCTCTCCCTTACTAGTCTGGTTTTTAAAATGGGCTGCAGGCCTGCTACGGGTTTAGGGATTGGTTCAAGGATCAGCCACATCCAAAGCAAGAATTGGAGCCTTATCAATGAGTCACCTCAAAATTGGGGTGTCTACACATGCAGTTCTGCTGATTGAGCATGCCTACCCTAGAAAGCCATGGGAAACCGAAAGACTGTGAAACCTGGTGGAAAGCTAGCCACATTCCAGCTTAAAGGTAAAGCCGAGCCGACCAATGGTGGAGGGCTACCCACTGGACTAAGTTCCCCAACCAGGATTTGCTGATGATTACCTGGGAAGAATTTCAGGAGGTATTTTATGGGAGATTCTTCCGCGAGCATGAGCAGGACAAGTTAGACAGAGACTTCCAGAATCTAAAGTAGGGAAATATGACAGTGGCAGAATAAGAAGCCAAGTTCCACCGTCTAGAACAGTTTTCTCAGGCCATAATTACAGAGAAGTAGTGAGCAAAAAGATTCGTGGAAGGACTACACTTAGCACTCAAGTCGAGGGTTCTTGGATTTCGATGCCAAACACTAACTGACGCAATAGAGTTAGCAGCTCATTATGAAGATGAACATTGGCTGTTCCAAGAGGTGTACCCCAGGGATAAGGGAGATTCTCTTAGCGACCATCCACCTTAGGCACACCTAGTTCTAGGAGTATAGGGAGCTCAGGGAAGAAGAGAAAGGAGCACTCTGAAATTGGAGAAGGGCGCAGTGTCGTTGGGAGAAGTAGTGCTGCATCTTGTCAGACTGGTTCCATCGGTGGTGTAGGAAGTGGATCCTGCCACATTTGCAAGAGAACGGGACACTTTGCGGCGCAGTGTAAGTATCGCCAACAGGAGATTAGAGATGTGGTCTGCTACAATTGTGGAAAGAGCAGACATTTCTAGAAGAACTATGTCGAGCCTCAGAAGACTGTTGCAGAGGTGCCCCATCAACCGACCAAGGGGAGAGTCTTTTCCATCACTGATCCAGATGTTGGTTCCTCAGGGGATGTAGTAGAAGGTAAAGAGATATAGAGTTTGTTATTAGTATGAGTATGTGTATGAGTGTTGTACTATGAACTCTCATGTACATAGCACTTTTATCTATAATAATTATGGTTATGTTGTGTGTGTGTGAATTAGGATCTTTTGTTGTGGCTGATCGTATGGCCTGAGTTCTATTCAACTCAGGAAGCCCATTTTCTTTTATTTTTAAGTCATTCGCGGCCAAGATTGGAGACAAACTAGCTAGGCTAGCCTTCCAACATGATGTGGTAACTCCATTGGGAGAACATAGCTTAGCATGGAAGTATCTAAGATCAGTCAACATCTAGCTGGGAGACAAGGATTTTCAGGCCAGCCTTATTTTGATGGATATGCAACAGTACGATGTCATTCTGGGGATGGACTGGCTAGCACAACATTTGAATATGATAGATTGTGTGAAGAAGAGAGTATTAGCAGAATGCCTAGGCCAAGGGTGGTATTTGATATAAGGGGTGAGGCTAGGAGAACCTAAGAAGGTGCAGAGGTTCTCCAAGCTAGGTACACCCCTCTGATACCTCCTAGCCTTCAATTCTTAGTCCTCTAGAGCTCTCTCTCTTCCTAGAGCAATTCCAGGGGATCCAGAGTGATCCCTTGGTTGGAGAAGCTCCTCCGTGTCCCGTCGTCGCCATTTTCTGGCAACAGAGGTGCAGGGGGGGGGGGGCGATGCAGGAAATGTCCTGGGCCCCCGATCATCCTCTCCTCCTTCACTGGCTATCCCCATGCTCCACTGCCCCTTGGATCGCCGTTCTGACACTCCCAGCAACCTACACGCTGTTCGCTGGAGGATAACTCCAGTCCCGCCGTCACCGGAGAAGACGACGGGATCCAATGGAGCAGCATGAGCCTTCAGCCCTTCGCACTGCTCTGTGCCTCTAGAAATGCTCCATGACCTTCCTCCAGCATGCCTGACTCCCTGGAATCATGCCACAAGTCGTCGATCGCCACAACAATTTTACACGCCGGTGAAGAACACGTCGACGACAGGGAAGCTCCTCTAGTGCACGATCAGCCTCCGCATCGCCTCCTGGTGGAAAGGACACGCTCCCCAGAGCTCCTCGCACCTTCCAGAAGTTCCAGATTGCTGCACCGCTGCCTCCAGGGCCTTTTCCTCCTTCAGCGTCGTCGCCGGGATCGTCTCGACGGTGACGGGGATGGACAGCCACTTCTGGTCGTTCGATGCTCCATCCACACTGTCGGACTCTCTTCTTCTCCTCCCCTCTAGCTTACTTTGCCCTTGGATCTCCGATCAGGCCATGGGATGGCCTCGGGGAACCCCTCCAATGGGCGTCGGCGGCGGAACTCCGTCGCAGGCACTGTCGTTTCTTTTTTAAATAAAGAAAGTGTAAAAAACAATTATTTAACAAAATTCAAGTTTTAACTCTTCTTACATTTAAGTCCTTCTAGAGTTACTTCTAGGTCTTTTTATTACATTTAGGTCATTCCATCATTTTTTTCTTAAATCTTTCGAATAAAGTTTCAACTGAAAATATTACATTGTTTACCCTGAATAGTTAAAATAATGTTTTCTGGGTTTTAAACTTTAATAAAATCCCTTTAGTTCTATTAAAATGCCTTTTGCTTTAGACAAATTGCATATAGGCCCCTGATCTTTCTTAATACTTTTGAAAGTTCATTTTATTGAGAAAATTACATGGACGACCCTGGATTTTCTTAAAATCTTTCTAGAAGTTCATTTTTTCTGTAAAACTTGCATATAAGCCCTTACACTTCTCAAAATGTTTCTGAATGCTCATATTTGATGGTTTATTTGCATGTAAGCCCCTGCATTCTTTTGAAACTCTCTGGAAAGTTATTTTTGTTGGTTAATTGCACTTTATCCCTCATATTTCTCTAAAACTTTTCTAGAATTTTATTTTTACTAGGAAAATTGCATTCTGACCCCTAGAGAACTTGATTTTGCCTAGGGACGCACATTTGACCCCAAATTTCTTCATAATTGCATAGAATGTGTCTTCCTATGTATTTCTTGATGATTTTGGCTTTAGAACTTCAGTTTTCCTCGGAATTTGGGCTTTTTGCACAAAACCCCCTAGACTTCTCACATTTGCGTTCACACTTGCATTTTGCATGGCTTTTCACATCTTTTTGCACAGATTTTCTTGTCTTTTCTTCCCAGCTTTGCGTATCTTTTCCTAGCTTGATTTCGACTTGGTTTACTCCCCATTTTCCGGATTTTCCCCAGTTTCCCGTGATTTAGATTTGTTTTGGTTTTCCATCGCCCGAGGGCGTACATTAAAAGGCTTGTTAAAGCCGACATGGTCCTAGAATGAGGATTATTTTTCCCTTTTGATTTTCTCGGATTTATCCCAATTTCCGCTATTTTGCGAGACGCTTTCCGAGAATTTCTCAATTTTCACGATTTTCCTCATCGCCCAAGGGCATACAGTAAAGCGACATTATCAATGCCTACATTTGACCCTTGGATTAACTTTTTCCCTTTATTTCATTTCTTCTCTTTGATTTGGCATGCTTTCAGTCACCTTCTGCATGAGAATATGGAATAAGCAAGCATACATCCATAGACCATTGACAATAGGGAAACCTAGAGAGACCGAGTTTTCTCGGGTGCATAGTGGTGCCTAACCCCTTCCTTATGCGTAACCAAAATCCTTACCCTTTCTTTGGCACGCATTCATTTGTGCATTGTCCATTAGGCACAGAGCACACACATACATTCTGCATCTTGTTTGCTTCCCAGTTTTTCTGGTGTTTTTTTGGTTTTCCTCGTTTTTTCATTAAAAGACTATGTGGCGACTCCTTTCCTTATCCTTTTTATCTTCCCTTGGTATTTCTGGGTCTAGTCTCTTCCTCCGGATTCACCATGTTCGCCGTGACCATATTGGGTCTCCTCGTGTGCTTCCACGCACCCTGAGTAGAGGAGAGCCGCGCTAGGGTTCCACCGACATGGTCACAGGAACTGGCAACTCCGCTGGGGATAACTAGATTCTAGCTTTCATTTTGGTTTCCCTACTTGTCTTTGGTCTGTTTACTTTACGCTTGCTGCTTGTGATATTTGCTTGTTTATATTTGACTGAACATTCCTTTTCTTTCTTTACACTGTTGCTATGCCACTGCACATGCACATGCCATAATTCATGCTTTGTTTGTCAATGCTTGCTTTTTATTCACTTACTTGAGCACAACACAAGCACATGCCATGTTTACGCCTTTTGTTTGATTTTTCGGATGCCATAATTGTGTGTTTTCCCCTTCTTTTCGAATTTGCCATGATTAGGAGAGTAGAGACTTGTTTGCCTCCCTATCTGGTTAAAATAAAACACACAAATTCAGACGAACAATTAAATAAGGTGTAACTAGAGAAAAATGCTCACAATCCCCTTTGGTTTAATAAAACGCAAGTAAAAGACACAAAAGCATATCGCATGAATGATCATTCTAGAATGCATGCATCTTCTCCTCTCGGTCTACCCACAGTTTGCGATGGACAATCCAAGCAGTCCGCTCTATAGCTTTGGCATAGAGCGTATTGCTAGTTTGTCCCCCCTTGTCCGGGGTCGTGTTGGTGCTAGTAGAGGGTACAACTCCTTGCTACTGCAGGAGACGAGGCCACCAACGCACCACTCTTTCACTGCTTGCACTTTGGCTAAGATTTAGAACGAGGACCTTACTTTCTGACCAGAGTTGAAAAACCTAAAACCCATGAGTGCGTTTTGTGTGGTCAACCCCATATGGGACATGCATGGTGAGAGAGTGCATTTTAGGACATTCATTTGCATTGTGTCTTTGTGTTGTTGTCCAGGTTTTGATACCTGTTTCCCTTACCTATTTTCTCAGGTACTTCGTTGCGAGGTCCTCAGCCAGGCGCTCGGGTGTCTCCGTCGCGGGCAGCCTCCCGTGCTTGTGTTCTCTTGTCTTTTCCGAGCTATTAGTCACTTTTTGACTGTAGTTTGTCTTAGAGCTCGTGCATTTGTCTTTGCTACAGCTCCATTCATTTTCACTCGTGGTCAGTCATGGCCCAATCGACCAATGAGCCCCCTATTGTTGTCTTGGAGGAAATTCCGGATTCGGTTCCTCCATCTTTCACTTTTGCTGATTTCCCTTCCCTCCATACTTTCCGTTTTGGAGTTCAAGGAGATTCTGTACCCATTTTGGGGCATTCGCAGACATTCTTCACTTAGGAACCTATCACCGAATCCATTGCGATGATCTCTACCCAGGTTCCAGAAGTGCCAGATGCACCTCCTTCCTCGGGCTTTCCTGTTCCAAGAATTTAGTCGGTTGCGGCTACTTCTTCCATAGGGTCCGTCCCATTCTCTCTCTTGCCTTCTGACCCATCCGCCAGTGAGTTTTGTGCCATGCAACCACAACATCTGATGGCTCTTGCGAGGAGGCTGCAGTGCATGGCTCTCTATCTTGGTCTTACTTCTGTTCCTTTTCCCTTAACCCTTGAGGTTTCGATGCAGACTACCTTAGTGTTGCAGGCTCCCACTACACTATCGCCCATACCATCGCCTCAGCACTTCATTGCTCCGATAATGAGGGCATCATCGTTGCCTCCTGCACCCTCACTACACCATGCACAGCATGTGACTCCATCACCTGGTGGCCAGTTGTTTGGGCTGGCTGGGGAGCAGTATGCCTCAATTTCATTGCCCGGAATCATTCTGGTACAACAACTACTACTCCCTCAATCTGCACCTTGCACGGCACAACATGCAATGCATTCATTCCCTTTGCATCAGAATCAGGCTCATCCATGCATGACATCTTTACACTCAGTACCTACACATGGGTATGCTAGCCCTTATGCCTTGACACCAGGAGGCGTTAGGGTGGATTTGGAGGAGCGCACACGTGCGACCCATACAGCATACATGGAACCCGCATCAGCTGCTCCTGCCTCGTCAGTAGCAACTTCAGACACTCTCCTGGCAAGGATCAGCGATCTAGAAAGAGCACTTCATCAAGTGCAAGGCGGGGAACACCAGTCCTACCACTTCTGGGACCTCTGCTATTTTCCAGAGGCAACTCTCCCATCGGATTTCCACATCCTGGAATTTGAAAGATATAACGGTAGTGGCTGCCCAATATCTCATTTGAAGGCATATTACAGAGACCTTGCGCAGCTTCAAGGCGATGAAAAGCTTCTGATCCCCTTGTTCCAGAAAAGTCTAACAGGGCCAGCACTTAAATGGTTCACATCCCTTGACATGGCCTCTATCAAGACTTGGAACAACCTCTCTAAGGCATTCCTGGAGCAATACACCTTCAACCTCGACTTGATCCCTAAGCGAGAACATCTAGTCACAATCCGGCAGGGCCCCCACTAATCATTTGGGGAGTATGTCGGTCGTTGGCGTACACTAGCCTCCTAGATCAAGAATAGACCCTCCGATGAGGAGTCTATCGAGATCATTATAAAAGGAGCACAACCAGCAACTAGGGCCCTGCTCAGCATTCAGCCCATCACTACTTTTGCATCTCTGATTCGGGCTGGCACTCGCGTGGAGAGTTCGTTGAAAGGTGGGAACTTCCCTGCACTCTCTACATTCGCCAAGCAGGCCGCTTCTTCTGGTAGCAACTTCAATAACAACACTGTCAACACCAGCAACGTCAAGAGGGTAGCCGTTGCATTTATTTAGCCTTTTGAGAAGCCTACTGGAATGGAGAGCCAGCCTGATCAGAATCAATTAGCATTTGCACCTAGTTCTCCACACACCACATACACACACTCCACCGTTGAACTAGTGCATCACGTCGCACTAGTTCAACAGGAACAACAACCCAAGTAAAGGCACGGTCGTCGCTCAGAAAGTGACTTCACTCCACTCGGAAGGCCACTGAGTGCCCTCTTCCCTCAGATCGTGTCACTTCTGTGACTACCAGATCCTCGTCCGCCACCGAATCAACTCCTAAAGTGGTACGACGCAGGAGCGCAGTGTGATTATCATCGACCCCTGGGGCACTCGACTGATAATTGCCACACCCTCCGAGATGTTGTTGAGAGCTTGATCGACAAAGGAGCTATTGTCATCAATGCGCAAAAGGCAGTACCCACACCTGCATCAACATCTGCATACCCTACTATAGCTAACCTCTCCTCATCTGAGCCTGTAAGCTTTGAGGATGTATGAACTTGGGGGTTTTCTTTCTTTTTTCTTTTCCTAGTTCTTTCCCGGGAATCCATCAGGCCTCTCTTTAGCCTAATTTGTTCTTTTGTCTTTTCTACGACATTCACATTTGTTGCTCTTATTCTAGTTCTTTTCTTTCCCTAGTTTGTTTTCCCAGTTCTGTCCGGCGGCACTCATATGCGCCATCCTTGTTCATGTTCCTCTGTGGGGGGCCTAACCTAAAGTTTGCCAAGTGTTGATCTAACCCAACACGTGCAAATACCCTGGATCAAGTGGGTGACAACCGTCACAGCAGATATCAACTTCGACAAAGATGCAGTCCTAATGTCACCATCAGATTCAACATTCGCATGGACAGCCTCAATTCCAATAATAGTTGTGATAGCTTTTGTTACACCTGCCTTGATTCCGACTTCCAGTGGCACTACAAGGAGTTACTATGAACCTCAATGGCATCGGCAAAACAACAACGACAAGGACTGGAGTTGTATCCTTTCTCTTTGTTCTCCTTTCATTCTTTTGCATCACCATATATCAAAACACAACAAAAAAAATAGACAAGCACAAAAGTTGAAAAAAGAAAAGAAAACATCAAGAACAATTAGAAGGGTAGTTTGCTTGTCGATAACATTTTGCCCAATGATGAACATTGGAAAAGCTCGCTAATGTCAGAATGGATTATCCCTCCTCAGTTGTCACTACTTAGATGACCAGGTCTACAAGGGAGCCACCGAACATCAAAACCAGATGAAATTTCCAAACTCTGCAAGGATCCTACACCTCCATGAGGGAGATAAAATGTTAGGGGTGACTAAGTGTGTGAGCTAGAAAAGAAAATATACATTCGCAAGGGCATAAAAGAATAGAGAAGACAGAAGGCAAAGACAAAAGTTAGCCCATGAGTGAGAGGCGTGTGTTGTAGCTCTACCCTTACCATACCTTGGAGAGGAGTTGGAGTATGCGCCCAATAAAATCATACCTTTGAGGGACTGACCCACCCTCTTACAATAAAGGCCTCCTGAATAGATCGGGCGCTCATTACCTCCGAGACAAGGTTAGAGTGAAACAGCACGTCTATGAGGGAGTAAAAGAAAAAAAAACAATGATATCAAAAAGGAAAAGCAGGTGTAGGACCTTAAAGAGTTTGGCATGGAGCCAGGTCCATCACAATACCTTACCGTGAGTTCGAGTGCCACCACTACCAAGCGAGAGCCACCTAACGACTTGCCAGTCTCTGTAGTGGCAATTGAGTCGAAGGTGTCATTCTCCTCTAACAGGCGTACAACTTTCCAACCTAACTGAGGGAAAACAAACAACTGAACTAAACAAGCAACAGTCCAGACAGTGAACTCATTGAGCAGGCAAAACAATAAATGTAGATAACAAGCACTAAAATCACAAGACATGCATTTCTTGATCAAAATAGGTCATTCTTAAATAACTAGATTGCTCACAATAATAGAGTCCACCGCGATAGCCATAATCATCACAGTTTTGCTTCGATGACTTCTTTTGGTTTGCATATGGACTTCTTTAACAGGAGTTCATGCCAAGAGCCTTCGACTAGGGGCATGTCAGCTGCTCTTTGGTCGAAAGTCACATATCATGTGCTTGACAGAACATCAATTTGCTATGTAACTGATCTAGAGCCTTCGATCAGGGGCATGTAAACAGCTTTGTGGAAAGGAGGACCGTTTTGCGAACGCTTGATGCGAACTATTGTCCAAACGATGGTCAAGTGCACATTCTCATAAAGAGGCGACATTCATAGTGGCTCCAACAAAACAACAACCACAGCAGAACATTGTAGCGAGACAAGCATCAGGTCTAGGACATCATTGGCTTGTCAAAAACACTCTGAATTCGCAATGGCATTGAGCATAGACAACAGATCCTCAGCTGCTTCAACTAATATTCCCCATAGCGACGATGATCCAGGGTACACTAGTACTTGAATAAGATCCCCATGGCGAACTCTTATTGGCTAAACCAGTTATCTGGACCCCCTCGGCATTCCTCTGTTCCTTCTTTCAGCGGCATCCTTAGCTTTCCGATACTAGGGGCATGTCAGCTGCCTTTTGGTGTCGCTCTTATGTCAGCTACCCTCTTAGTATCCTTCCTTCGGACCGTCACCTACAGTTTCTTGGTGGGTTAGTCCGCTTTTCGGATCTTCGAACCATCTCTGCTTGCTTCTCGGATGATGTGTTCGGTTGTCGTTCCCTTGGACCGTCACCGACAGCTTCTCGGTGGGTGAGTCCACTCTTTGGATCTCCGAACTGTCACTGCCTGCTTCTTGGATGATGTGTTCGGTTGTCGTTCCCCTGGACCGTCACTAACAGCCTCTTGGTTGGCGTGTCCACTCTTCAGATCTCCGAACCATCACCGCTTGCTCCTTGGTTGATGTGTTTGGTTATCCTCCTCTTGGACCGTCACCGATAGCCTCTCGGTGGGTGAGTCCGCTTTCCTGATCTCCGAACCATCACCGCCTGCTTCGCGGTTGATGTGTTCGGTTATCCTTTCCCTGGACCATAACCGACAGCCTCTCGATGGGTGAGTCCACTCTTCGAATCTCCGAACCATCACTGCTTGCTTCTCGGATGATGTGTTCGGTTGTCCTTCTCCTGGACTGTCACCGACAGTCTCTCAATTGGTGAGTCCGCTTTCCTGCTCTCCGAACCATCTTCGACAGCTTCATGGATGATGTGTTCGTTCTCCTTCTTCTGGATCGTCATTGACAACCTCTTGGTTGGTGAGTCCGCTCCTCAATGCTCGGACCATCTCCGACAGCTTCTCAGATGATGTGTTCGTTCTCCTTCTTCTGGACCGTCACTGACGGCTTCTCAATGGGTGTGTTCGCCTTTTAGCTCTCCGAACCATCTCCAACAGCTTCTTGGATGATGTGTTCGTTTTCCTTCTTCTGGACCGTCACTGACAACTTCTCGGTGGGTGTGTCTGCCTTTCAGCTCTCCGGACCATCTCCGACAGCTTATCGAATGATGTGTTCGTTTTTCTTCCCTCTAGACCGTCACCAACTGCTTCTTTGTGGGTGTGTCCGCCTTTCAGCTCTCCGAACCATCTCCGACAGCTTCTCGGATGATGTGTTCGTTATCTTCCCCCTGGACAGTCAAAGACAGCCTCTCAGTTGGTGAGTCCACTCCTCGGCGCTCGAACCATCTCCAATAGCTTCTCCGATGATGTGTCCGTTTTCCTTCTTCTCGACCGTCACCAACAGCTTCTCGGTGGGTGTGTTCGCCATGCAGCTCTTCTGACCATCTTCGACAGCTTCTCGGATGATGTGTTCATTCTCCTTCTTCTGGACCGTCATCGACAACTTCTTTGTGGGTGTGTCCTCCTTTCAGCCTTCCGAACCATCTCCGACAGCTTCTCGGATGATGTGTTCGTTATCTCCCCCCTGGACTGTCACCGACAGCCTCTCTGTTGGTGAGTCCGCTCCTCGGCGCTCGAACCATCTCCGACAGCTTCTCGAATGATGTGTTCGTTCTCCTTCTTCTGGACCGTCACCGACAGCTTCTCGGTGGGTGAGTCCACTTTCTTGGTCTCTGAACCATCACCGCCAGTTTCTTGGATGATGTGTTCGTTTTTCTTCCCTCTGGACCATCACCAACAGCTTCTTGGTGGGTGTCTCCGCTTTTTAGCTCTCTGAACCATCCCCGACAGCTTCTCGGATGATGTGTTCATTATTTTCCTTCTGGACCGTCACAAACAGCTTCTTGGTGGGCGTGTCCACTTTTTAGCTCTCCGAACCATCTCCAACAGCTTCTCGGATGATGTGTTCATTTTTCTTCCCTCTGGACCGTCAGCAACAGCTTCTTGTTGGGCGTGTCCGCCTTTCAACTCTCCGAACCATCTCCGACAGCTTCTCGGATGATGTGTTCATTATCTTCCCCCTGGACCATCACCGACAGCCTCTAGGTTGGCGAGTCCGCTCCTCAGCGCTCGAACCATCTTCGACAGTTTCTTCGAAGATGTGTTCGTTCTCTTTCTTTTGGACCGTCACCGATGGCTTCTCGTTGGGCATGTTCTCCTTTCAGCTCTCCGAACCATCTCCGACAGCTTCTCGGATGATGTGTTCGTTTTCCTTCTTCTAGACCGTCACCGACAGCTTCTTGGTGGGTATGTCCGCATTTCAGCTCTCCAAACACTCTCCGACAGCTTCTCGGATGATGTGTTCATTTTCGTTCTTATGGACCGTCATCGGTAGCTTCTCGGTGGGCGTGTTCGCCTTTCAGCTTTCTGAACCATCTTCGACAGCTTCTCGGATGATATGTTCGTTTTCCTTCTTCTGGAACGTCACTGTAGACACCCCAATTTTCTGATTTTGCAGGATGGAGATGTGGTGGCTGAGCTCAAACCAGCATTAGGCCTATTTGACTTCACGGAAGCCCATTTGGGCCCATGAAGCCCACAAGGCCCTTAATGGCTCAACTTACATTTCCTCCCATTTGATTTCCCAAAGTTAAACCTATTTCTACCAAAATTAAGCCCACAATCCTCCTTCATTTACCTAAGTTTTTCCTACCAAAAATAATCAAAATTTTCACATTTTTCCTCCATACCCGCTGAACCCAGTTTCTCTCCACCAAGCCTCACGAAATCAGCCTAAATCCACCTCCTTATTGAGCTCACCATCTTACCGTCGATCCAGCCAACAAGTCGGAGCACCCTCAATTGTCAAATGGCTCGCCGGAGAGGCCAGGATCACCGTCCATCTCTGTCGGCGGGTAAGGGAGCAAACCAGAGTGCTTGGGGGACAGCCGTTGGCTGTCTGCTGAGCTGGCATAACGACGGTCGGAGGTTGTTGTCGTTATGTTGGGTGTCGCGCGCTAAATCTGTTGCAGGTTGTTGGGTTCTGGTGGCCTATAAATTAAGGAGGCAGAGAGCAATTCAGTTGGAGGGCATTCAGAGCTTTTCCACTGCACGAGAGAAGAGGAGAGCACAGAGGGAAAGAATTCTGAGAGAGCAAAGAGCGAGAGGAAGAATCCAGAGCTCGAGGAGCAACTCAGAGCTCCAGCGGATTGTCTCCAACCAGGTACACTCTTTGAGCTCCTCCAGTCTTAATTTGTAGCTCCTTGAGTCTCTCTCTCTCTTCCTGGAGCAATCCCAGAGGATCAGTGATCTCCTGATCGGAGAAGCTCCTCCGTGCCCCGCCGACGCCGTATTCCTGCGACAGAGGAGGGGGGCAATCCAAGAGGCTTCCTGGACCCCTGAGCCTCCTGTCTTCCTCCTCTGGTCTTCTCGGAGCTCGCCCGCCCCTTGGATCGCCGCTACGCCGCTCTGATGCCCCCAGAGAACCACGCGAAGCTCGCTAGAGAATGCACCCATAGCTGCCGTCGTCGGAGAAGAAGGCCCCTGTCCGAGCCTACTCGCCGCTCCGAGCCTTGCCGCAGTGATCTAGCCCCCGAAGGCCTTCCCTTGGCCTCCCACGATCATCCTAAAGCCACTAGGACCTTCCTCCACCTCTAGATAGCCCCTGCAACCTAGCTCACTGGAGTCTTTAGTGTCGGCGGTGAGGGAGATGGGTAGGAACATCCGCGCGCGTCTCACCCACTTCCATGCCCTCAGGTGTCCTCCGCCGCTCCTCCTCAACCTTCCAAAGGGCAAGGATCATCGCGCCGCAGCTCCAAGAAGCTCCAACCACAGCGGATGTGTCGCCGGCGTGGCCCCAACGGCGAGAGGGGTGGGTGGCCCACTCCAGCCGTTGTGCCTTCGATCCACTCCTTTGGATATCTCTGGCTGCCTCTCTTCTTGCCTCCCGTGAAGTCTGATCTAAGATCGGACGACGAAAAGGCCTTGTTTGCCTCCCTCCAGCGGTCGTCGTCGTCGAGCTCCATCGCCGGTGATCGTCATTTCCTTTTTCTTTTTAAAAAACATTTAAAACATTTTATTGAAATAAAATCCGGAGTTTATATTTTTCTTGCAAATAGGTCCTTCTGGAATTACTTTTTGGTCCTTTTATTACATATAGGTCCTACAATCATTTTTCTGAAATATTTCGAATAATGTTTTAACTGAAAATATTACATGTTTTACCCTGAACATTTAAAGTAATGTTTTCTGAGTTTAAAACTTTAATAAAAGCCCTCTAGAATTTTTAAAATGTGTTTTGCTTCAGACAAATTGCATAGAAGACCTTGGATTTACTTGAAATGTTTCTAATAATTCATTTTATTGTGAAAATTGCATGTGAGCCCTTGAGCTTCTTCAAAAGGTTTCTAACAGTTCATTTTTACAGTAAAAATTGCATATAAGCCCTTGTACTTTCATACATGTTTTAGATTGCTCAATTTTGCTGGTTTATTTGCATTTAAGCCCTTGCATATTTCAAAAACTCCATGGATAGTTGTTTTTCATGGTTTAATTGCATGTTAGCCCTCAAACTTCACTGAAACTTTTCCAGAAGCATGTTTTCATTGGATAAATTGCATTTAGGCCCCTGTGTTTTACAGAAAACTTCCAGAAGGCTTATTTTGCTGTGAAAATTGCATAAAACTCCCTGAATTTGTTTTAAAACATTCTAGAAGATTGTTTTCATGGTTTAATGTCACATTAACCCTCTGTTTTTACTGAATTTCTTCTGGATGCTTTGTTTGCTGGGTTTTTTGTAGTTTAGCTCCTGTGCTTCATTTATTTTACTCTGATTGCCTGTTTTTAGGGGTAAAATGACCATTTTGCCCCTGAAACTTCCTAGATCATTTCTGAGCCTTTTTTCTTGCATTTTTACCCTGATTTTGTGCTGAATTGATGTGCATGCATGCATTAGTGGTAAAATTGCATTCTAACTCCTAGAGAAATTCATTTTGACTAGGGATGCATATTTGACCCCAGATTTCTTCATACATGCAGGGAATGTGTTTTCCTATGTATTTCACGATGATTTGGGCTTGTGAATGTCAGTTTTCCTCGGATTTGGGTTTTTTCGCTCAAACCCCCTAGACTTCTCACATTTTGCACTCACACTTGCATTTTATATACTTTTCACATCTTTTCGCGTAGTTTTTCCCTGTCTTTTCTTCCTTGCTCGGTGCACGCTTTTCTAGCTTTGTTCCGAGCTTAGTCTTCTCCTCGTTTTTCGTGGTTTTCACTCATTTTAGTTTTCCATCGCCCGAGGGCGTACAGTAAAAGGCTTACAAAGCCGACATGGTCCCGAAACAAGGACTATTTTCCCTTTTTTGATTTTCTCGGATTTATCCCCAATTTCCACTGTTTTGCGAGACGCTTTCCGAGAATTTCATGATTTTCACGATTTTCCTCATCGCCCAAGGACGTGCAGTAAAGCGGCATTAACAATGCCTACGTTTGACCCTTGGATTAACTTTTTCCCTTTATTTCATTTCTTCTCCTTGATTTGGCATGTTTTCGGTCATCTTCATAAATGAGCATATAGAATAAGCAAGCATAAATTTAGTAGACCATTGACAGTAGGAAACCTAGAAAGACCGAGTTTTCTCGGGCGCATGGGGGTGCCTAACCCCTTCCCCATGCGTAACTAGAATTCTTATTCTTTCTCTGGCCCGCATTCATCTTGCATTATCCATTAGGCATGGATCACACATGCATCTTGTTTGCTTTCTGCCTTTTCTGGTTTTTTTTGGTTTTCCTCGTCTTTCCATTAAAAGACTAGGTGGTGACTCCTTTCCTTATCTTTTTGTCTTCCCTTTGGTGTTTCCGAGTCTTGTCTCTTCCTCCGAATTCACCATTTTCGCCATGACCATATCAGATCTCCTCGTGTGTTTCCGCACACCAGAGTAGGTGGAGAATCGCGCCTAGGAATTCCACCGTCATGGTCACAGGAACTGGCGGCTCCGCTGGGGATAACCAGATTCTAGCTTTCATTCTAGTTTCCCTACTTGTCTTTGGCTTGTTTGCTTTATGCTTGCTTGCTTGTACATATTTGATTGCACATGCCTTTTTCTTTTTCTTTACACTATTGCTATGGCACTACACATGCACATGATCTGATTCATGCTTTGTGACCATGCCCGACCCGAGGGAGGTGGTGGGGAGGAGATCACAGCCATGCCAAGATGGCGAAGGCGTAAGGGTAGGATAAAAGAAAAAAGAAAAGGAGTCACCACCTAGTCTTTTAAGGGAAAGACGAGGAAAACCACAAAAGGATGAATGTATGGGATGCAGATGGGAAGGCTAGATGTCTGCTAACCAGAGGATGGGTAAGGATTCCTATTACGCACGAGGAAGGTGTTAGGCACCCTCGTACGCCCGAGAAACTCGATCTTTCTAATCCAATTGCTTGCTAAAGGCTAGATGAATGTTTGTTAAACCTGGGTCATGCTCTAATCATGCTAATGTGTATGGATGCGACAAGACTAAATGAATGTGCAAGACGATGTGCGAAAACTACGAAGAAATCCACATGAAATCATGAGAAAGTCGTGAAAATCAAAAAGGGAAAAAATAATCTGTGGTAGGGACAAATGTCGACCCTCTGGCCTGTTATTGTACGCCCTGGGGCGATGAAATCCAAATCAAATCAAAAAAAATGAGATGTAGGATCAAAACTAGTCAAATCGGATAAAGGATGAGAAACTCTGAAGGTAGAGTGAAGAAAGAAACCATGGATGAAAGACATGGGATGTCGGCTTGCTAAATAAGGATAAATGGGGGGAAAAAAGATAAAAACTGCAAGGATAAGTGCCTAAATGTGCAAAAACTCTAGAAAATGGC
>JAMKQA010004264.1:0-14800 GCA_024699735.1 Posidonia australis | reverse complement strand
CTAGAATCGACCTACCGAAACAGGGGATTTCAGCATATCGAATCTGATTTTTGGCATGTCGATTTTGGGCCCAAGTGAGTTTGCAAATGTGTTTTTGATGGCTTTTTGGATGTCGTGTTTTGTCCCTATGAGAGGGGATTGTGGGCCATCAGTGGTGGTCTTCGGGAACATCTGATGCGTCGTTTTACCGAGGTTTTGAAAGAATTTTCAAAGGATACGAAAATGGTTTTTAAAAGAATGGTTGGCCTGGTTTGGAAAATGATTTCCTGGTTTTCTGTGTGCGGGCCGAGGCAGCGTGGTTCCGTGTCGTCGGGACTAGGGAATGTGACGACATTCTTGGGTGGTCGGGCGTGATGTCCCCTGTTGAGGTCGTGGGGCCGAGATACCTAAGGCTGAGGGGCGTTGGGTCCTGGAGGTATAAGACTCCTAGACTGTCGTCTCGAGGCTAGGGTTGTGGTCCATGAGTTGGGTGTCTTGTGGCATGACAAGGACGTATGATACTCCTGTTGTCGCTGTGAGCACTGAGGCTTGGGTGTTGTCGGGTGTGGAGGTATGACACTCCCTCCTGAGCACCGTGTGTGGAGTGCGCCGTGAGGAGGCGTACCCTGTCGTGGCCAGTACAGGTGGGACACGTGCCCCGTAGCTGGTAGCGTCCGGAGAGACAGGACAGCCTTCCCAGGGAGGGGTTGGCTTCTGAGGGTTCTCTTGAGAAAGGGGAATCGTGGGACGGTGATCGCTCCTGCACAGGGTGGCTTCACCGTGGCAGTGCAGAATGCTGGGGTCGCTCCGTGGTGGGCTGCGTGTGGCCAGAGTTTGGTTGCCTGACGTCGGGCTTCACGACTCACTGTGTGTGGTTTTGGCCATTGAGGGTCATTGCTTGTGGTTTTGGGCTAGTAGAGCCCTAGTTTGTGGTTTTGGCTGGTGTGGGCTTGATTTATGAGGTTTTGAGAAAAGAGTTTGCGAAATGAATTTAAAAAGGGAAATTGATTATGGTTTGTTTTCCGCGGTTTTCGTGGGATGCATACTGGGTGACTTTGGTCTCTCATGCGTTTTCGTTGTGGTTTTGTTCGCAGGTGTAGACATGCGATTGGTTTAGCATAGTGCATATAGTCTGGAGTCTGCTAGCCGCACACACAGGTTCCTGGTAGTTAGATATTTTTTTGTTTAGCTTTAATTTTCCCGTAATTTAATTTGTTTAAATTATTGTGGAAAATTTGGGGCGTGACAGCATATGATTTTGAAAAGAGTTTTCCTTGGTTTTTGGATGGAGCCATGTAGTCATATGATCGTATCGACGAACTAAGGGTGTTTTGATACTTTTGAAAGGTTAGGTGAGAGCCTGAGGTTGTGGTTGCTGAGTTTTCACAGTGGGATCTGGGTTAGAGTCCCTTAAACATACTATTGGAAGAGTTCAAGGTTAGAGTTCCTAGGGAAGCTAGGTGCAGTGTTGGTAGGATCCAGGGTTAAAGTCCCTAGATTGCTCAGGCACCAAGGGACATCAATGGATGTACCTCGTGCTGTTATGTATATATAGATATTGAAGGCTGAGTTCTCAAGACAGATGGACTCCTTTATGGGGTGGTCCTCCATTGCAACGTAGTAGGGACCAAGGTTAGAGTACCCAATGACTGCTTGGGTTGGTCAGTTGCTTTTGGCTAGGGTGACATGATAAGTTTTCATGCTGGGTTTGTGTGTTGTGATTTTAAGATGGTTTTTGCCGTGGTTTGGCTTTTTGGAAATGCATAAAGTGATTTCAAAGAAGTACATGGTTTCATTGAAAATAGAGATTATGATTTTGAAAGGCAAGTTTTAATGAAAGCATGTAACGATCTAGGTTTTAGGAGTGCTGCTTTGGCCAGATAATTAAGGTGAATTCAGGCATGTTAGGCTTTAGGGGCCCTAATGCCTAATGTGGGACACGTTCTCAGTAATGTCTAATGCTTGATTGTGGGATTCTGGCCTTTTGGTGTGGTGTGGTTTGGCTACTGCGCGGGCCCTCATAGGAGATTTGTGGGTTTCTCTTAGGTCGTGGAGGTTTGGTGGTATGTCCCTGGTAGCACGAGTCACGTGGACGTGGAAGGTCGCATGGTTTAGTTTCGTGCTTGCGGCTTCCTTTCTTTCCTTCTCTTCTTTCTCTTTTCTTTCCTTCTTTCTTTTCTTTCCTTCTCTTCCCCGGGCCCCACCCCCACATGCCTCTTCCTCTTCTTCTTCTTCTTCTTCTTCCTCTTCTTCTTCTTCTCCTTCTTCCCCATTACACCAGAGAGATGAAGGGGGAGGGAGATTAGAGGGAGAGGGAGACGAGAGAGGGAGACAAGAGGGGGAGAGCAGAGAGGGGGGAGAGATGAGGGAGAGTTTTTAGAGAGAGAAAGAGAGAGGGAGAGAGATGCTTAGGAGAGGGCTAAGAGAGGAGGAGGAGGGGTACCGCCGTTGTGCCACCACTGCCGTCCAGCTTGCCGCCACCACGCCGCCGTCGTAGGGAGGAGGAAGAGAGGAGCTGCTCGTGGCTAGGAGGAGGCACCACGTCTCGCCGCCGTTTCGCTGTTCGTCGCCGCCACGTCTTCGGTGGAGGTACGCAAGACTTAGGCTTCCTTTTAATTTTCCAGTTTGATGTCTTGGGCCATGATAGTGTGAATTGCATGTGTGTGGATACTAGGAATGTGTTAGGAATTTTTGGAGATTTATTGTGGCATTTATAGCCATTTATGGTGGTTGTTGGTTTTGGGTCCCTTTTGACCTCTCTGTGCTTGGAAATTCATATCTCCTTGTGTGGTGAATGGATTTCAGTTTTGTTTGTTGGGTTTTGGAGTAGACTCGAGGATCTACCCCATATGTTTTATTCAAAATTTTTGGTGATTGTTTGGAGGGTCCAGTTGGAGCTCCCACTTTAGACGAAATTTGGGTCCCCTATTTCAGGCTGTCTAAACTATAACAGAAAACTAGGGACGCGGGCCACATGCGTGGGCCTGGCAACAATTTTGGCCCCTGGTCTAGGCTCTATTGGAGCTCAGACAAGATTGCCTGGGGTGCAGGCTAGTCGCGTGGCCCAGATGCGCAGGTTGGTCGGGGTTTCTGGGGTGTTTTCCAAGGCTTTAATGGAATAAATGATTAGGATAACCATTAGAATAATTGTAGGATTTGCCTAAAATGAATTAGCAAGATTCCACTTGGGGTGTGGGTAAAATAAAAGACAATATGATCTAGAAATAATAGGTTCTTTCCCTAGATGGTTTAGATTAGACTTTAGGGATAATGATAGCATCCCTTGGTCTAAGGTTTGTGTGGTTTTGTGTGCGGTGCACTGAATAGAGTATTCAGTGGCACTATTCCAAGTGTTTAAGTTGATTTGGCTGTGCTCCCCAAGGACACGAGCCAGCAAGTGTCTTACACTTGGTGCTAGAGCGTGGAGTTCTGGTTGTGTTTGCTTTGCTATGGTGTCTTCTGAGTGGATTTGACACTCAAAGAATGCTTTGTTGGTGTTTTCTTGGGTTGTGGTCGTGGGTAAAGCGTGGCGCTCATGAACTCAGATGCTCCCAAGGTGCTTTTGCCTTGGTCTGACAGGAGAGCTGTCGAGGTTGTGTTTTGTTTGTGATTTCTCGGCCTTTGGTTTCCGTATCGCTGTTGGGCACAATGTTGCTTGAATTTTAAAGGACATTTAATGGTTTTGAAACGGTTTTCCAAAAAGAGAGTTTTGGAAAGAGAAAAGTAAAGATTTGAAAATGGTTTTGGAAAGAGTTTTCTGGTGCTTTCTGTTTGCGTTGGGGACCAATAGACTAAGGCGAGTGTTCGTCAGATCTTGGAGGTATGATACTCCTTGACTACCGTTCACGGGGCTGAGTTTGAGATTTGCCGGTTGAGGTATTTCGTGACATGATGGGGAGGTATGATACTCCTACTGTCGCTGTGAACATTGAGGCTCGAGTGTTGTCGAGTGTGGAGGTATAAGACTCCTTCCTGAGCACCGTGTGCAGGGCGCCGTGAGGAGGCATACCCTGTGGTAGCCAGTGCAGGGCGAATGTGTGCCCTGTAGCTAGCAGCGCTCTGAGAGACAAGACTGCCTTCCCAAGGAAGGGTTGGCTTTGTTAAGGGTTCTCCAGGTGAGAGAATCGAGGGACGGTGATCGCTCCTACACAGGGTGGCTTCACCGTGGCAGTATAGACACTGTGGTCGCTCCTTAGTGGACTACTTATGGCCAGTGTTGTCTGCTTGGCATCGGGCAGTTCGACACACTATTTGTGCTTGTGTTTGTGCAGAGTCCTGGTTTGAAAAATCAGGCTCTAGGCCTATTAGAGGTCGTGGTTTTGGCACCTGTTGAGGCGTAGTGTTTGGGAGAAGTGGCTCCATTGTTTTGGGAGCAGAGGCTCCGTGGCTTGGTGTTGTGTTTGGGTCCAGAGGAGACCATGTTGTACAGAGCAGTCTCTGTAGTTGTGCTTTTGGTGTTATTTTTGTTTGAGATGGCGAGAGTAGCTTTCTCGGGCATGCATAAAAGGTTTTAAAAGTGTACGCACATGGTTTTACAACGGAAAAGAAAAGAATGGTTTTAAAGGCATGGTTTTATGATTTTGTCTCGTGTCGAGCAATGGTAAACTTCCTGGTTTGGAGTTGCAGCATCCGAGAGGGATGCTAGTGCTTGTGTGCTGGGCGTCGATAGATTACCCTTTTGATTTGTCGGCATACACGTGTGATGCCTGTGCTTGGTTGCCCACGGCATAGGTTGCCGAGTTGTAGGTGGGGTGCGTGCTGGGTGACCGTTGAGTGGTCACTCACGTGTGCTTTGTTTTGTGTGTTTTGGCAGGTGTAGGATAGTAGCTGTTGGTTCCTAGTGCATATAGGAGTCATGCCACCACACATCACGAATCTAGGTGAGTGTTAGTTTAGTTTATTTCTGTTGTTTATTAGTTTTATTTCCTATTGAGAGTACCTAGCCTTAGCTACATCATTAGTGTAATTGTTGGTTAATAATAAAGATAAAACAAATAATTAAATGAAATTTTTAGCTAGGTTTTGTGGTAGCGACTTGGGGGTCGTTACAAAGCATTTTCTAATTGATCAATAATTATGTGTTGTGAGATTTTGGTGATTTCATTAGTGTGGTTTTGGTGCTGCCAAGAGTAACAACTATGTGGTTTTTGGAGCTAGTTGTGGCAACTCCATTTTCTTAGTTCGAGGTCTTTTGGTTGTAGTAGGCATGTACTAGGTGACTACAATATCAAGGGTTGTAACTAGAGACAATGTGTTTTTATAATGAGATTAAATATCAGTGTTTGTACCATGGAATTTGATTCCTTGTGATTATAGGAATGGGTGTTAGTGTTTGAGTTGTATTTGTAAAAGGTTTGCATGTTTCGGGCTCTTGTTTTCTCTCTGACTCTGTTTGGTAAGGGTCAGGCGAATGATATAGGCCAGTAATGTAGGTGAGGAAACTAGGCGAACCTAGTAGACGAGCCCACTAGGGGCAGAGGACCAACGAGTATTGGTGGTGCAAGTTGCCGATACACGATCTAAATAGTAAAATGTAAGAAAAAACGTGAACGTCACCTGACTCCCTTTGCACCCCTCTCCTCTACTTTTCCTGCCAACCCACTGCTAGACGCTCTACCATGCTGTATCCCGAGACCTTCCTCCCTTGACTGGATGACAGGTGGGTTGTTTAAAACCCTGGTGCCTCCTTTTGTGAGGAGCAGAAACGAGAGGGAGAGGAGTTGAGAGAATGGGAGAGAATTGTGAGAGTGAGGGAGAAGAGAGGATTACCGTTGATAAACCACTACTACCAACGTTGCCGCCAGAGGAACTTGTTGGAGATCACTGGAGCTCACCAGAAAGTGTAGATTGCTGATGAACTCCCAAACAGTATGCATTCCCTTCCTTTTAAATTCTTAGTGTCATGCCTAGGATTGTATTTTGACAAGGAAAACAACATGAATGCATGAAATCTAGATTTGCATGCTTATGGTGGTGATTTTTGGGATCTTTCAGTGATTATCATGTTTTATTGAGAAATGAGGTTGATTAATGAAAAGTAAATGGAATACAAGTGAATCCATGCCATGAATGTGTTGTAAATTTACTGAGATATGGTTCTACATGCTCTAGACATGTGAAAGGATCCTTGATATTTTTTTGAGAATTTCCATGATTTTTCAATGTTTTTCCATTAAGTTAATAAGTTTCTAGTTTTTCTAAAAGTTCTATAAACTCGTAGCACGAATGGTCAGCAAAGCCTTCCAACACGACTAGGTCATGGGTTTCTAGGGCGTAGGTAGCCAACGCAAGTGACCGACACGAATGGCCGGTGCAGGCTATAGTGCTCAGCAATTAGAAAATGCCTATTTTCAGTGATTTTTGAGAATAAATAATGTCAATACATGGAAAAATATGTGGATAATAAATGTAAAGATGAAGATTTCCTATAAGGAGTAGGAATACCTGAAAAATGACTGTGAGCCAATAAATGGATAAATAAATGTGAAAATGGTTTTAAGAACAATAAATGATTTTGGAAAATGCTTTTAAAAGAGATTTGAAAAGGAAGCAACAAGGGACAGACGTTTAACCCTACTCCATTGTCCAACAACGTTAAGGGGATATGGAAGCTTTGAAACTACACCGTGATAAAGAGGGGTTGATTGTGATTGATTCCCGCAAGAGGTAGCTCATTAGAACGACATGACTTGAGGGACTGCTATCATGCCCACCATGCTTTCTAGGATAGCAGATTCTATAGTGGAGGATACATGGGCAGCTTGGAAAACCCTGAGGAAGGCTTCTCTATGTTCTGTTGATGTGTGGATGAGATCCCAAATAGATATGTCAGCGTTATTCTTCTTTAACTAAGCGGTAATGTCTGTAAAGGGTTGGTCTTTCTTGGTGACACTATCAGGTTTTTCAAACGTGATGGGCCTAGGAAGTTGGTTTGTTGGTTGGGAACTGACTGGGTCTAGGCAACTTGGTCTAGTCACTGGTGTTAGGGGCTTGTACATCCTTCCCAACCCCATAACCTCCACATAGATTTCTACGATGTAGTTGTAGGAGACGCGGTGGGTATTTCTGGTCAAGCTAATGACCAGTAGAGCATGAGCCGCTAGCTCCAGCAGGGTAGGGGGCGGATTTGCCATAGATGGAGTCAGTTGGGCCTTGTATTGATAGGACTAAATGTGCTCTAGTTGGGCAAGGAGGCATACGAGTGTAGGAGCCCTAGGTTGCATGGTAGATAGCGCAATTGTGTGTTGTGGTCTCGTAGTCAACTAGATCATATGGATTGTTGTAACGCCCCCCATTTTTCACAATAATTTAAAATAAATTAAATTACCAGAAAATTAAAGCTAAACAAAAAATATCTAACTACCACGAACCTGCATGTGCGGCTAGGAGACTCCAAACTATATGTACTACGTTAAACCAACTACATGTCTGCACCTACAAACCAAAACCAAAAGGAAAACACATGAGTGATAGGAGTCACCTAGTACGCACCCCACGAAAACTGTGGAAAGTAAATCATAATTACTTTTCTTTTAAATTCATTTCACAAACTATTTCTCAAAACCTCACGAACTAGGCCCACACCGGCCAAAACCACAAACAGAGCTCTACTAGCCTAAAACCACAAGCAAAGGCCCTCAATGGCCAAAACCACACAAAGTGAATCGAGAAGCCCGACATCAGGCAATCAAACTCTGGCCACATGCAATCTACCGAGGAGAAACCACGGCATTCTGCACTGCCACGGTGAAGCCACCCTGTGCAGGAGCGATCACCGTCCCGTGATTCTCCCTTCCTAAGGAACCCTTACAAAGCCAACCCTTCCTTGGAATGGCTGCCCTGTCTCTCAGGACGCTACCAGCTACGAGGCACGTGTCCCACCCGCATTGGCCACCATAGGGTTTGCCTCGTCACGGCATCCTCTACACACGATGCTCAGGAGGGAGTGTCATACCTCCACACTCGACGACACCCGAGCCTTAATGCTCACAGCGACAGTAGGAGTATCATACCTCCCCACCACGCCATAAGACACCCCAACCCGTAGACCTCAACCCTAACCTTGAGACGACACTCAAGGAGTCTCATACCTCCAAGACCTGATGCCCCTCAGTCTTAAGTATCTCGGCCCCAGACCTCAACCAAGGAGTCTTGTCCGACCACCCGAGAATGTCGTCACATTCCCTGTTCCCGACGACACGATCCCACACTATCTTCGCCTACACACAAGAAAACCAGGAAAATATTTTCCAAAATAGGCCAACTATTTCTTTGAAATCCACTTTCTAAAATTATTTCATAACTTTGAAAACTCTTCTAAAATCTCGACAAAACAGCACATCAGGGGTCCCAAGAGACCACCACTGATGGCCCATAATCCCTCTCAATGGGACAAAACAAACCAATCTGGAAAACCCTCAAAATCCAATTTTATAACTTATTTGAGCCATGATTTGGCATGGCAGAAAACAAGTTCAGTATGTTGAAATTCCCTGGTTCGGTAGGCCGATCTAGATAGATCGACCGAATCAGGTCGACGGTCAACACTCAAGCCAAATTCAGTATACCGAAAGTAGTTTGGTCGACAGAAATCTCCTAATTCGAGCGACCATCCAAAATCGAACAAACGAATTTTGACCAGAGGACCTAATCTGATAGAGAAACGGCATACCAAAATAATTTGGTATGCCGAATTCTACGAGAAACAGAAAACGGTCTAAATCTTACTGTCCAAAATCGTCCCAACTAGGACCACCGATCGAACCTCCTAAACAAACACCAAAAATCTTGGATAAAACATAAGATGTAGACCCTTGAGTGTACTCCAAATCCTCATAAATAAAATCAAAATCCATTCACCATGCATCAAGATATAAAATAGCAAAGGCAGAAGGGTCAAAAGGACCTAAAACGCAACCACCGACATAAATGCCCATAAATCCAATATAAATTCTCATAAGGTCACAATAAATTCTAGGAAGGTAAATTTACCTAGATTTCATGCAACCCTATCAATTTCCACCATTTTCATGCTCTCTATTACAGGGATTGGAGATGGGCACCTGAGATGAGCTCTAGCGATCTCCGGCTAACTTCGACAAACTCCGACGCAACCACGGCCACAGGAGCACTCTGCTCAAGCTCCACGCACCACCACGAGCCACTGTACACCGATGCCGGCCCTCGAGCACACCAAGTAGAGAGGAGGTCACGGGGAGGAGAGAAAAAGGGGAGGGAGAGTGAGAGAGAGAGAAAGAGAGAGACGGGAAAGGTGGTGGGGTGAGATGGAGGGAGAAGGGGAGGCAAAAATGAGGGGAGGAAAGGATAGGGAGGTGGTGTGCTCGAGGAGTAGGTGCTCGCAAGAGTAGGTGCTCGCATGCATGCCAACCTCCCCCCAACTGCAAGCCTCGCCAACCACCGCACGAACTCCAACCACCCACCACAACCACAAGGCCAATTGCCAGTCTCAACCACTGGCCCTCAATGCGGGCCCAACACGAACCCACACCCGGGCCCCACATGTACAATGCTACAATGCACAGTGCCAACCACGTACAGGGACACACAAATAGAAGTTGGCTCAAGAGGCCCAAGCCCAAAAGCACAAATCCACACAACAGGCCTCGGAACAGTAACACTCGTCCAGGAATAAAATTCATAAAATGTAAATAATTACAAAATAAATTTTACGGGTGTTACATCCTGACCACCTTAAAAGAAGATTTCGCCCTCGAAATCACTAGGTAAAAAGATACGGGTACTGTGCTAGAATGGCTTCCTCACACTCCCACGTGGCCTCCTCGGCTTCATCATGCCACCACCGCACCAAAACCAGCAGAATCACCTTATTCCACAGCACCTGCTCCTTGCGGTCAACAATCTTGACGGCATCCTCTACAAAGGACAAATCTTCCTGGAGCCCTTCTCGTTGAACTGGGATCACATGAGAAACGTCAGCTAGGCACTTCCACAGCATGGAGACATGGAACACGTCGTGCATAGACGACATCTATGGTGGTAGATCCAACCGATAAGCAACCTCACCAATCCTCTGGGTAATCTGGTATGGGCCAATATAGTGAGGACTCAGCTTGCCACACTTCCCGAACCGCATGACACCCTTAGTTGGCGACACCTTCAGAAACATAGTCTCCCACCAGAAACTCTAGCAGTCTCTGCCTCCTATCGGCATAGCTCCTCTACTGACTCTGTGCAGCCAATAGCCTGTACGGATCAGATCCACCTTGTCTGCATACAGCAGCACAAGTTCAGGACCAATCAACTGACGCTTGCCCACCTCGCTCCAGCAAACCGGCAATCTGCATGGCCTACAGTACAAAGCTTCGTACGACACGATCCTGATACTCAAGTGATAACTATTATTGTAGGCAAACTCAATCAATGGCAGATGGTCCTCCAAACTCCCTTGAAAGTCTAAGGCACATGCTCTGAGCATATCCTCTAGTGTCAAGATAGTCCTCTTTATCTGACCATCCGACTGAGGATGAAATGCTGTGCTATAGTTGAGCACAGTGCCAAAGGCCTTCTACAGAGTTCTCCAAAACCATGTGGTGAACCTCGTGTCTCTATCCGACACGATGGACATTGGAACACCATGCAGCCTAACCATCTCGGAGACGTACAACTCCTCCAAGTGGTGCATCGAAAGCTTCACCCGAATGGCTAGGAAGTGAGCAAACTTGGTTAGCCGATCAATGATTACCCACACGGTGTCGTTCTTCCTCTGAATTCGCAGCAAACCAGTCACGAAGTCCATCGAGATTTGCTCCCACTTCCACACAGGGATATCCAACGGCTACAAGGTCCCTCTAGGTCTCTGGTGCTCCGCCTTGACCAATTGACAGGTGGTACACCTCGCCACATGGTTAGCAACATCTCTCTTCATGCCAGCCCATCAAAATTCCGCTTCAAGTCTCGGTACATCTTCGTACTCCCAGGGTGAATGGTGTATCTAGACCAATGCGCTTCATCCAACAACCTCTACCTGGCCTCCTCGTGCTAGGACACATACAGACGCATATCATACCTCAACTCTCCATATGTCTCAACAGAGAAATGAAGCTCTCCATCAGCCTCCTACTTCTCAAACACAGCCTGAACAAATGGATCTAGCTGCTGAAGGCAACAATAAACTCTAATAGCTTCGAGCAAATAGACAGGTTGGTTACCCAAGCACCAACTGTTCCCTGAGCTTGCCGCTTCAGCCTGCAGCTCACCATATCCTCGAACATGGTCCACTCCTTGTCCATTAGGCTCGCCATCACGTACGTACACCGACTCAGGGTATCGGTGACCACGTTGGCCTTACTAGGATGGTAGGACATGCTGAAATCATAGTCCTTCAAATACTCCACCCAACGACGCTGCTTCAGGTTGAGGTCTCTCTGCATGAAGATATACTTCAAGCTCTGATGATCAGTGAAAACCTCAAACTACTCCTCATAAAGATAGTGTCGCCAGAGCTTCAGAGCAAACACTACGGCAGCTATCTCCAAATCGTGGGTCAGGTAGTTCTTCTCATGATCCTTCAACTGGCGTGATGCATATGCGATGACATTGCCATGCTGCATCAGAACACACCCTAACCCAACGCCACTGGCATCACTATACACAGTGAAGCCACCACTTCCAGAAGGTAGAGTCAGCATAGGGGCAGAAACCAAACGAGACTTCAGCTCTTGGAAACTCGCCCCACAATTCTGGTCCCAACAAAAAGGAACTCCTTTCCTGGTCAACTCTATCAAAGGCGCGGCTATGGAGGAGAAATCTCTAATAAACCTCATATAATAGCCCGCAAGACCCAAGATACTCTAGATCTCCGACACAGTCCTGGGTTGCTCCCAACCGCTCACCGCCTTGACCTTGGTAGGATCCACTCTGATGCCTTCTCTAGAGATCAAATGGCCAAGGAACATGACTTAGCTTAGCCAAAACTCACACTTGGAGACTTTGGCATACAGTTGATGACACCTTAGAGTATCCAAAACAACCCTCAGGTGTAAGGCGTGAGTCACAACATCTGAAGAATAGACCAACACGTCATCAACAAAAATCACAACGAACTTGTCCAGAAAAAGGCTGAAAATCCTATTCATCAGATCCATAAACGCAGTTGGTTCATTAGTCAAGGAGAAAGGCATAATCATGAACTCGTAATGACCGTATCACATTCAGAAAGCAATCTTCTGAATGTCTGAGTCTCGTATCCTCAACTGGTGATACCCTGACCTCAGATCAATCTTCAAGAACACTGATATAGACTACAACTGGTCGAACAGGTCATCAATGCGGAGCAAGGAATACTTGTTCTTCACCGTGATCTGGTTCAGCATCCGATAATCTATACATAGTTGAAGCGAACCATCCATCTTGCGGACGAATAAGACATGCGCTCCCCACGGAGACACACTCGCCTGATAAATCCCTTGTCTAGCAACTCCTGCAACTGAGTTTTGAGTGCTCGCAACTCCACTGGTGCCATGTGATAGGGAGGCTTTGACATAGTGCCAGAACTAGGGATCAGATCGATCAAGAACTCTACTTCCCTATGAGGTGGCATACTAGGAAAATCATCAGGGAAAATGTCAGGATATTCACACACCACTAAGATGTTGTGAACACCCAACTCAGGAGAAATGGAGGTAACTATACTGGCTAGATACCCCACGCAACCCCTGACCAAAGACTTATAAGTCTTCATAGCTGAAATGACAAGCTTAGGCTCACCCTAACACCCACCTTGAACAAAGAAAGGCCCATCCTCAGGCGACCCAAAATTAACTCTCCTCCGAGCATAGTTGATCAAAGCGAACTACTGCGCCAACCAATCCATGCCGAGTATTACATCGTACTCCTACATGTCCATCACGATCAGGCTGGTGTCAAACTCTCTGCCACTCAGCGTCAAGTCGACGGACCACAGATACATCCATGCCAAACTGTGCTCCCTCAATGGCATCACCACACTGAGATGAAAGGCCAGTCTACCTAGTCTCTCTTCCAACTCCGTTGTGAAATACTCAAAGATAAAGGAGAAAGAACTCTCTGAGTCAAACAACACTTTGGCCATCCGACCAGCCATAATAAAAGAAACTGATGGCCGAACAAAACAACACCATAAATCCATACTATCAGGCAGATGTCCAGATTAAATGGAGATTACAGCAAATCTCAAAGGGTTACAGAACCAACTATTCATCCTTACCCTTAACAACATCTCCCAAAGACCTAGCGCCTAGAGCTGCAATGGTGAACACCCGTCCCCTTGTCGACTGCTGTAGCGCACTTCTTGCCTTCCTGAGTGGTTCTGAACAGGATCTTTGAACGTGTCCCACCTTCCCACAATTATAGCACACCACTAGAGCTGAGGTCTGCCTAGGTTGGGGACAATATGCAATGTTGTGGTCCACCTGACAACAGTTGAAGCACTGGTTCCCACTGGGAGCATTAGACCCTGTCTGACTGAGGCCAGCTCCGCCACCCCCAGCAAAACTCCGTCGGCCCAAAGAGGAAACACTGGACCTCACCTTCTGCTTCATCTCAAGGCTACCCGAACTACTAGCACTTGGAGGACCAGAGAAAGAGAATCGAGAGGTAAAAGAAGACTTACCCTTCCCTTTGAGATGACTCTCCAGAAACTTCTGATGCTCCGCCTCAAAGCAGTAAGCCATCCCAATCATGTCCTCCACAGTCTAGCACCAACAGCCCATCACCTTCACTCGTTGCCCTAGGTTCAAGCCATCCAAAAACTTCTACGCCCGCTCCTCTTCTGATTCATAGGCAGGAGCAAAGCGTTCCAGCCAAGCGAACTCAATCTCATACTCAAGCACCGACATCGTGCCTTGCTAGACTCCGGAAATCTCGGCGAAGTTGCTCCTTCACATGAGCAGGACTTGTCATAGAAGGCCGTCTTGAAATCCTTCCATTGGATGTTAACAATGACTGAGTCCAAGAACTTTAGCTGCCTCACAGACTTCCACCACCGATCTGCCTCATCATCCAACAGGTAGGTCGCCAGCCGCACCCAATGCTCCTTCTGGCACTCCATGCTCTCCAGCATCTTCACCACCTTTTCCAACCACGCCTCGCTCTCCTCAGTACTGACCTTGCCCTTGAATGACCGCGGACAAAGTTTCGTTAACTGGTTTAGCCGTGGGTTGCCCGACGGCTCACTGGCACTACTCTTACTGAACGCGTGAGAGATCCCATGTGCCAAACACCTCAATTCCACACGAACCACCTTCCATCCACCTACGTCCTCTCAGGGCTTGGTCTCCTTGACAGGGGCCTTGCCCTTATGGCCATGAGGAAGCATCCTACTGGAGAAAGACTGTAGACACCTCGATTTTGAGGTGACTCATTGATAAGACTCCAGATGTTGCTTTGGATGTGGCTGACCCTTGAACCAATCCTAAACTCATAGTAAGCCTACAGTCTTTCAAGGGTCAAGGGTTCGCAGGCTGCTAGGTAAGTGCTCTCCCCTAGCGGGATGTGCGCTTACTACAGTCTTTCTAATTAGAAATCCAAACAAGTAGGGGAGAGCACTTACCTAGCACACCTCCCTAGCACACCTACCTAGCACACCTAGCTAGCGCACCTCCCTAGCACACATAGGTGGCGCACATAGCAAGCGCACATCCCAGGAGCACACCACTTCGCAGGCTGCGGGCTGTTGGCTTTCCACCTCCCATGGCTGTTACCTCTAGCAACAAATATGCCATGGAATCTTCCAGGCTTTTCGTCTGTGAGGCTCTCCCCATTCCCATGAGTTACCCATGAGAAAATCCTATATAAGGACACC
>JAMKQA010004263.1:0-21372 GCA_024699735.1 Posidonia australis | reverse complement strand
TGTGTGTGTGTGTGTGTGTAGGCAAATTATCAGATAAGGCCTGTCCTTTTGTTAGGTAAGGCCCTTCATCATCTACCGTTAATAACACATCTAACGATTAGAATTAAATCCAGATTTTAAATTAGTAAAACCACCTATGTTTGTAATGGTAGTTTTATGAATTTTCATTTTCCCTCCAATTTCATTTATGGATAGGTTTTTATGTCAATTAAATTACATTAATATCTTTTACACTTTAATATCCGTTTTTATATGGCAATATCTGTTTTTTTTATTTGTAACATTTTAATTTTTTAGTTTTAGTTTCAATTTCACATTCACATTTCATTAGTTTGGTTTTACTGTTCCTATTTTTTTTGTTTTTGTTTCAGTCCTACTTTAACTGTTACTTGTTTTTGTTTTAGTTTTACTATTTTTCTCCTATTTGCATTTCAATATTTGAGATCTTCACTGTTTTAATATCTTTTTCTTTTGACGACTATTGTTGTAAAAAAAATTGGTTTTTCCCTTTCTTCTCCTATTCTACTTCTCATAGTTGTTGAGGAAAACAAAATACTGAATCTCAGTTGATTGAGGCGGGGGGGAGAGATCGGGGAAGGCTTTTAAGAGGTGGCAGCATGAGGGAGGAGAGTGACACGATGGGGCGTTGTAGTCAGGAGGGCGTCGAGTTACGGGGGGCTTTCGAGGGTGGAGGCAGTGCAAAGGGGGAGGACAGCTACAGGTGAAGAGGGTGCGGGCAAAGGAGAGGGTGCGGGAGAAGAAGGTGTCGGGCCGGGGGTGGGGGGGCAAGGAAGGTGGAGGCGATGTGAACGGAGGATTGTGACGGGAGAGGTGGGTGCGAGCGAAAGGGAGGGTAGGGGAGGTGGGGGTGTTAGGTCAGGGGCGAATACGAGAAGATCGACGCGGCACGAGGGAGGAGGATTATTGGCGTGAGGGAGAAGTGGAGGGGCGGTGCGAGGGAGGAGAAAGACGAGTGTGAGGGAGGAGAAGAGTGGCGACACGAGGGAGGAGGATAGCCAATGTGAGGGAGGAGAGGAGGGCTACAGGCCTTCGTGGCTGGCAACGATGAATGGGCTTCTTTTTTTTTTTTTGGTGGTGGGGGGGAGTGGTGGTTTTAATAATGGTGGGAAAGAGATTCTAAATTTTGAATTTTGAAATTCAAAATTTAGGTGATTTTAAAAAGATTTTTGTGGTTTTGATCAAAATCAAATCATAGATAATCTTCAAAATGGATGGATAGGATATATATATATATATGTGTATATATATGTATGTATGTATGTATGTATGTATGTATGTATGTATGTATGTATGTATGGGCAGGATCAAGGGCTGAAATCTCTTGATCTGGTGTGCCGAACACGACCGATCAACTAGACCAAGTGCAACATCAACACCCAAGACTTAGAACGGCAAACTGAATAAATTCAGTTGACCAAAATAGTTGTCAAGGGAACATTCTGGAAGCCAAAAACAGTAAACAGAAATAATTCAGCATACTGAACCAAGTGATCCCAGCACACCCAAAAAGGGGACCCAAAGTCCCACCACTACAAATAAGTCACCAAACTACACATATAATATATAAAAATGAAGATCTCGTCAAGATCTTCCAAAAGGGACAAGCATCACAAAGATCCATCGAGTAGATCTCTAGAAATCACAAGAAAATTGTAAAGAAGCATTATTCACCCCACACAATAAAAATAGTCATAGATGGTCCACAAATGCACAATAAATTCCTAAAAAATTACTATAATCATCCACACACTATCGTGTACCTAAGAATCCAATTGGAAACTAAAAATTGGGTGTATACCAAGCACCGAAGACGATGACGACGTGAAACGAGCGATGCACCACCTCCTTTGGCCACAAGCTCCTTCTCCACGTGACAGTCGTGACACGACGGCAGTCTCCCCCCTCTCCTCCAACCATCTCTCTCCCTCAGCCGTCTTGCCCGTCTCTCCCTCAGCTCTCTCTCTCTCATTCCCCATCTTCCTGAGTTGTGACAGAGATGGAGAAGAAGAAGAAGAAGAAGAGGAGGAAGGAGTGGGGCACAGGAAAGAGAAAGAAAGGAGGAAAAGAAGAAAAGATAGAAGGGAAGGGAGCCATAGCACGAAACCAAACCATGCGACCTTCCACATCCATTTATCTCGTGTAAATAGAAATCTACTACCGGAGCACACCAGAGAACCACCATAGCTCAGAGCAAACCCTTAGAACTTCCATGAGGGTGGCACAATATCACAACCACACAACAACAAGAAAGTCAGAAATCCAGTAATCTAGGCGTAGAACACTACTAGAGTTGTGTTTTACACTAATCGCAGGGGACTCAGCGTCTAACAACCCAAAACTCCATTAAAATATCTAGCCAAAATGCCACTTCCAAAACTGTTACATCCTAACCCCCTTAAAGGAATTTTGCTTTCAAAATTCTCAAGATGAAACACTAAAGGTAATAAATTAGGACGTCAAATCCATGACCCCAGCTAACCAGCTCAACGGTGTCACTCAAAACTCATGACCTGTCAAAAAAATCTATGCTTCACAAAGCCATTTCATCCCACTTAGATCCTGAGTGACACCAAGGACTCTACTCTCCTTGAGTCCAAACATAGCCAAATTCCTGAGTGAAGTTGTGACCATGCCAGTGGAACCCTACACGGCTCTCCTTACGGTGCATGGAAGCACATGTGGGAGTCCCGATATGGTCACAGCGAAGATAGTGAATCTAGAGAAGAAGACTAGACTTGGAAACACCAAGGGAAGATAAGAAAAGATAATGAAAGGAGTTGCCACCTAGTCTTTTAATGGAAAGATGAGGAAAACCAAGAAGAAAACAAGATGAAGAAAACATGTATGCTCCGTGCCTAATGGATGTAGTGCACAAATCAATGCAGGCCAGAGAAAGGATAAGGATTCTTGTTACGCATGGGGAAGGGGTTAGGCACCCTCATGCGCCTGAAGAACTCGGTCTTTCTAGGTTTCCTACTTGCTAAATGGTCTATTGGGTGTGTGTTTGCTTATTCTGAATGGATATGCTAAAGATGACTGGAGAACATGCCAAATCAAAGATAAGAAAAGAATAAAAGGAAAAAAGATAATCTGAGGGACAAATGTAGGCATTGAGAATGCCACTTTACTGTACATCGGTGGGCAATGTGGAAAATCGTGAAAATCAAGAAACTCTCGGAAAGCATCTCACCAGCAGAAATTTGAATAAATCTGAGAAAATCAAATTGGAGAAAATAATCCTCATTCGGGTCGACATTGTTAAGCCTATTAATGTACACCTTCGGGCGATGGAAAGCCAAATCAAATCAAAATCGCGAAAGTCGGAAGAAATATGGGAAACGAGGGGAAAACCAAGCTTGAAATAAGTTAGAAATGCGTGCACGATGCAAGGAAGAAAATACAAGAAAATACGTATGAAAAATAGCAATAAAATGTACAAAATGCATGAGTGAATGTAAAAATGTAAATTCCAAGGGCTTTTGTGCAAAAAATCCCAAATTCTAAATGAAAACTGAAATTCTAAAGTTAAATCAGCAAAAATACATAGAAAAACACATTTTATGTAACTTTGAAGAAATCTATGGTCAAATGTGCAAAACAATGTATTTTTGGCCAAATTAAAGATTCCTAGGGATTAAAATGCAATTTTACCATTAAAACATGTATTTAATGCAATTCTGAAGAAATTCAAGACAAAATATGCAAGAAAAAGAGTCCATGTTCGAAAATAGAAATTTCTAGGGACTGACATGCAAATTTACCCTAGAAAACATTCATTCAATGAGAAATCTGTAAAATTCAGGGGTTAAAATGCAATTTAGGTCACATTTGAGCAAATATTTAAATTCCCAGGGTTTAATTTGCAATTTAGACAGAGAAATATGGATTCAAAACTATTTCAACAAAGCTCAGGGTTTTTTATGCAAAAATGTTGGACTTTAATGTGTGAAAAGAGAGGGTCTTATATCAAACTTTAAAGCATGAAAGGCATTAACAAGATTATTCAAGGGGCATATTGCAATATTTTCAAATCAAACTTTATTCAAATGATTTAAAAAAACATTGCAAGGACCTAATTGTAAGAAACAGGACCTACTTGTAAGAAAAGGACCTAACTGTAAGAAAACAAAAGTATCAGAAGTTATTTAAAAGAAAACTTATTTTTTTTATTTTTTAAAAGAAAAGGAATCGACTACCGTCGACGACGAAACTCCGCCGTCGACGACTGTCGGGGGTGCTCTCACAGGTTATCCCATGGCTTGATCTTGCATCCAAAAACACGATGAGCAAGAGGAGAGGAGAAGAAGAGGATTTGGCAGTCTGGATCTGAGTGCTAGTGGCTGGAATGGGCTGCCCGTCTCCCTCGCTGTCGTGACTACTCTGGTGACGGCGCCGGAGAAGAAGGAGGTGCTAGAGGGCTGCGGTGCGGCACTCAGGGGTCCAGGAAGCTTGGCGATGCAGTGAGGAACATTTCCGCTCTTCCAGAAGCAAGAATAGGACATTCCTCCCATCCTCGAACCTTACTCGTCGTCAACGCGATCCAACTTTGGCGAGCTTAACTATGGAGGTGATCCAGTGCACGAGGCTTGGCTTCAATGGCTCCGAAGCACTAGGGGTTTGCCGTGGAGCGTTCCTGGAGGCTTGGAGAGGCGTGATGGAGTTGGAGGCGCATGGTCACAAATCACTATTCATTGCCTTCCCCAGCGATGGCGATATATCGCGATTCCGGCGATCATCTACTAGAGGTTTAGGAAGGCAGCGAAATGGCGCACCAGGGATCGGAGAAGCAAGAGGGAGTCTATGGGAGGAAGATCTAATACCATGGGGCTCGAATCAACCACTGGATTCGTGCCCCCACCTCTGTCGCTGGAGAACGACTCTGGTGAGGCCTGAGAGCTCGATTCCAGCCAAGGAACGCCTCTGGTTCGACTCGAATCGATCGGGGAAGGAAGAGGGAGATCTAGGAAGCTAAAATGTAGAGAAATTGAGGCTTGTGGTGGGTGTACTTGGACTAGCAATGAGCTTGGCTGTCAGAGCTCGCTGGAGGCTGCCGGAGCTCACCGGAGATGGTTGGAAACTTGGATTTCTCTCTTCCACGAGCTTCCTCCTTGCTCCTGGATCACTCTGGTTGCTCTGATTGGGTGGAAAAAGCTTGGGGAGCTCTCCTCTCAAAATTTTCCAACCTCTCCTTTCACTTGCAAATGGGGGCTATTTATAGGCTTCCAAATGACTTGGTTGGTTGTTATGGTTAGAGTGGGAGGTGGTTAAGGTGGTTAGAGTGAAGTGGGAAGTGGTTAAGGTGGTTGGAGTGAAGTGGGAAGTGGTTAAGGTTGTTGGGGTTTGACATTAGGGTTTTGGGTTTCACTTTTGGTTTTGGGTTTGACTTAGGGTTTGACCTAGGTTTTAGGGTTTGGATTAGGGTTTTGAATTTGATTTAGGTCTTAACCTAGGGTTTAAGGTTTAGATTAGGGTTTAACCTAGGTTTTAGGGTTTTTTTAGGGTTTTTCTTGGGTTTTTAGAGTTTTTAGGATTTTTTTAGGGTTTGTTAAGGTTTTTATGGTTTATTTAGGGTTTTATGGTTTTATTTAGTTTTTTAGGATTTTTCCTAGGGTTTTAAGGATTTTTTTAGGGTTTTCTAGGGTTTTTACGATTTATTTAGGGTTTTATGGCTTTGTTTGGTTTTTTAGGTTTTTCCTATGGTTTTTATGATTTTTTAGGGTTTTTTAGAGTCTTGTTAGGGTTTTGTCCATTTGCAAGCATATAGGGATCTCTACAGATGCCCCTCGTTGAGTGAGGTCAGAGGACGAATGGAACAGAGACCGAAGCTCAGGGTTGACCGAGACACCCCACCCCTTCTTACAAGGAATAGAGATCAGGAGGAGGAGATCATCGCTCAGATTTGACAAAGATGCCCAGTCCGAAGCTGTAAGAAAGAGTTTGTTAATGGCAACCAGCTACCAGTCGATGAATGCACTAGAAGTCCTATCTAGTCTCCCTGAACGCTACAGTCGAAGCCAACATCAGAGAAACCAATACAAATGACAAATGTTGACAAGTTGACGACCAATCAGCTCCTAAAAGACATGACTGGTTATCACACTTGTCAAGAAAAACACCAGACAAGACTCACGATGCTTGCCGACCGAAAAGTGACTAGTCATGGAAGTCATCCGGGTAGTTCGGGCTACTAGTCCAAAGAAAGGTGGCAAACAGTTTGCATTGATTCCATCCATTCGGAGTGGAATTCAAAGGCAAGAGAGGAGGCTTGTACTCTAGACTCTGGGACAAATTGAACTGCGAATGGGACCATCTAAACTCTGGGCTGTACTCTAGAAAAATGAGATGGAAAAAAGAGGCCTTGAATCCATCCAACAGGATCGAAATTCAAACGCAAGAGTGGTGGCATCGAGATTCATCTTGACGGATTGAACCGTAGATGGGACCATCTAGACCCCGGGCGGTAGTCTAGAAAAATGAGATGGAAAAGGGAGGCCTTGAATCCGTTCATCAGGATTGGAATTCAAAGGCGAGAGGGGTGGCATCGAGATTCGTCCAAGAAGATCGAACCGCTGATGGGACCATCTAGACTCCGAGCGGTAGTCTAGAAAAAAGAGATGGAAAAGGAAGGCCTTGAATCCATCCAACAGGATCGAAATTCAAAGGCAAGAGGGGTGGCACCGAGATTCATCTGGATGGATCGAACCACAGATGGGACCATCTAGACTCCGGGCAATAGTCTAGAAAAATGAGAAGGAAAAGGGAGGCCTTGAATCCATCCATCAGGATCGGAATTCAAAGGTGAGAGAGGTGGCACCGAGATTCGTCCGGACGGATCGAACCACGGATGGGACCATCTAGGCTCCAAGCGGTAGTCTAGAAAAGGGAGGCCTTGAATCCGTCCATCAGGATCAGAATTCAAAGGTGAGAGGGGTGGCACCATGATTCATCATGACGGATCGCACCGCGGATGGGACCATCTAGACTCCGGGCGGTAGTCTAGAAAAATGAGATAGAAAGGGGAGACCTTGAATCCATCCACCATGATCAGAATTAAAGGCGAGAGGGGTGGCACAAAGATTCGTCCTGACAGATCGAACCGTGGATGGGACCATCTAGTCTTCGGGCGATAGTCTAGAAAAATAAGATGGAAAATGGAGGCCTTGAATCCGTCCATCAGGATCGAAAATCAAAGGCGAGAGGGGTGGCACCGAGATTCGTCCGAACAGACCAAACCACGGATGGGACCATCCAGACTCCAAGCGGTAGTCTAGAAAAATGAGATGGAAAAGGGAGGCCTTGAATTCGTCCATCAAGATTGGAATTCAAAGGCGAGAGGGGTGGCAAAGAGATTCGTCCGTACGGATCGAACCAATGATGGAACCATCTAGACACCGGGCGGTAGTCCAGAAAAATAAGATGGAAAAGGGAGGCCTTGAATCCGTCCATCAGGATTAGAATTCAAGAGCGAGAGCGGTGGCACTGTGATTCGTCCGAACGAATCGAACCGTAGATGGGACCATCTAGACTTCGGGCAGTAGTCTAGAAAAATGAGATGGAAAAGGGAGGCCTAGAATCCATCCATCAGGATCGGAATTCAAAGGCGAGAGGGGTGGCACCGAGATTCGTCCATACAAATTGAACCACGGATGGGACCATCCAGACTCCGAGCGGTAGTCTAGAAAAATGAGATGGAAAAGGGTGGCCATGAATTTGTCCATCAGGATCGGAATTCAAAGGCGAGAGGGGTGGCAACGAGATTCGTTTGGATGGATCGAACCGTAGATGGAACCATCTAGACACAAGGCAATAGTCTAGAGAAATAAGATGGAAGAGGGAGGCCTTCTATCCATCCACCAGGATCAGAATTCAAAGGTGAGAGGGGTGGCACCGAGATTCGTCCGAACGGATCGAACCGCGGATGGGACCATCTAGACTCCGGGCGGTTGTTTAGAAGAATGAGATGGAAAATGGAGGCCTTGAATCCATCCATTAGGATCGGCATTCAAAGGCGAGAGGGGTGGCACCAAGATTCATCCGGACGGATCGAACCACGAATGGGACCATCTAGACTCCGGGCGGTAGTCTAGAAAAATGAGATGGAAAAGGGAGGCCTTGAATCCACCCATCAGGATCGGAATTCAAAGGCAATTGGGGTGGCACTGAGATTCGTACGGACAAATCGAACCACAAATGGGACCATCTAGACTCCGAGCGGTAGTCTAGAAAAATGAGATTCAAAAGGGAGGCCTTGAATCCGTCCACCTGGATCTGAATTCAAATGCGAGAGGGTGGCACAAAGATTCGTCTTGATGGATCGAACTGCGAATGGGACCATCTAGACTCCGGACGGTAGTCTAGAAAAATGAGATGGAAAAGGGAGGCCTTGAATCCGTCCATCAAGATTGGAATTCAAAGGCGAGTGGGGTGGCACCAAGATTCGTCTGGAGAGATCGAACCGCAGATGGGACCATCCAGACTCCAGGCGGTAGTCTAGAAAAATGAGATGGAAAAGGGAGGCCTTGAATTCGTCCATCAGGATCAAAATTCAAAGGCGAGAGGGGTGGCACTGATATTCGTCCGGACGGATCGAACCACAAATGGAACCATCTAGACTCTGGGCGATAGTCTAGGAAAATGAGATGGAAAAGGGAGGCCTTGAATCCGTTCGTCGGGATCAGAATTCAAAGGCGAGAAGGGTGGCATCAAGATTTGTGTGGACGGATCGAATTGTGGATGGGACCATCTAGACTTCGGGCGATAGTCTAGAAAAATGAGATGGAAAGGGAGGCCTTGAATTCATCCATCAAGATCGGAATTCAATGACGAGAGGGGTGGCACCAAGATTCATCTTGATAGATCAAACCGCGGATGGGACCATCTAGACTCCAGGCGGTGAGATGGAAAAGGGAGGCTTTGAATACATCCATCAGGATCGGAATTCAAAGGCAAGAGGGGTGGCACCAAGATTCGTCTTGACAGATCGAACCGCAGATGGGACCATCAAGACTCCATGCGGTAGTCTAGAAAAACGAGATGGAAAAGGGAGGCCTTGAATCCGTCCATCAGGATCAGAATTCAAATGCGAGAGGGGTGGCATCGAGATTCGTCCTGACGGATCGAACCGTGGATGGGACCATCTAGACCCTGGGCGGTTGTCTAGAAAAATGTGATGGAAAAGGGAGGCTTTGAATCCGTTCATCAGGATCAGAATTCTAAAGCGAGAGGGGTGGCACCGAGATTCGTCGGAGCAGATCAAACCGCAGATGGGACCATCTAGACTCTGGGCGGTAGTCTAGAAAAAAGAGATGGAAAAGGAATGCCTCGAATCCATCCATCAAGATCGGAATTCAAAGTCAAGAGTGGTGGCACCGAGATTCGTCTAGACGGATCGAACCATAGATGGGAACATCTAGACTGCGAGCGGTAGTCTAGAAAAATGAGATGGAAAAGGGAGGCCTTGAATCCATCCTTCAAGATCGGAATTCAAAGGCGAGAGGGGTGGCACCGAGATTCGTCGGAGCAGATCGAATCGCGGATGGGACCATCTAGACCTTAGGCGGTAGTCTAGAAAAATGAGATGGAAAAGGGAGGACTTGAATCTGTCCATCAGGATCGAAATTCAAAGCTGTGAGGGGTGGCACCATGATTCGTCATGATGGATCGAACCGCAAATGGGACCATCTAGACTCCGGGCCGAAGTCTAGAAAAATGAGATAGAAAAGGGAGGCATTGAATCTGTCCACAACGATCGGAATTCATAGGCGAGATGGGTGGCACAAATATTCGTCCTGACGGATTGAACCGCGGATGGGACCATCTAGACTTGGGGCGGTAGTCTAGAAAAATGAGATGGAAAAGGGTGGCCATGAATCCGTCCGTCAGGATCGGAATTCGAAGGCGAGATGGTGGCACCGAGATTCATCCAGACCGATCGAACCGAGGATGGGAGCATCCAGACTCCGAGCGGTAGTCTCGAAAAATGAGATGGAAAAGGGAGGCCTTGAATTCGTCCATCAGGATCGGAATTCAAAGGACGAATTCAAGGCGAGAGGGGTGGCACTGAGATTCGTCTGGACAGATCGAACCGCAGATGGAACCATCTAGACTCCTGGCGGTAGTATAGAAAAATGAGATGGAAAAGGGAGGCCTTGAATCTGTCCATCAGGATCAGAATTCAAAGGCGAGAGGGGTGGCATCGAGATTCGTCCAGACAGAACGAACTGCAGATGGGACCATCAAAACTCCAACCAGTAGTCTTGAAAAATGAGATGGAAAAGAAAGGACTTGAATCCGTCCATCAGGATCGAAATTCAAAGGCGAGACGGGTGGCACTGAGATTCGTCTAGACGGATCGAACCACGGATGGGACCATCCAGACTCCGGGCGGTAGTCTATAAAATTGACATGGAAAAGGGATGCCTTGAATTCGTTCATCAGGATTGGAATTCAAAGGCAAGAGGGGTGGCACCGAGATTCGTCCGAACAGACCGAACCGCGGATGGGACCATCTAGACTCTGAGTGGTAGTCTAGAAAAATGAGATGGAAAAGGAAGGCCTTGAATCCGTCCATCAGGATTGGAATTCAAAGGCGAGAGGGGTGGCAACGAGATTCGTTCGGACGGATCGAACCGCGGATGGAACCATCTAGACATTGGGCGGTAGTCTAGAAAAATAAGATGGAAAAGGGAGGCCTTGAATCCGTCCATCAGGATCGGAATTCAAAGGCGAGAGGGGTGGCACCGAGATTCATCCAGACGGATCGAACTGCAGATGGGACCATTAATACTCTAGCCAGTAGTCATGAAAAATGAGATGGAAAAGGGAGGCCTTGCATCCATCCATCAGGATCAAAATTCATAAGCGAGAGGGGTGGCACCAAGATTCGTCTTGACGGATCGAACTGCGAATGGGACCATCTAGACTCCAAGCAGTAGTCTAAAAAAATTAGATGGAAAAGGGATGCCTTGAATCTGTCCATCAGGATCGGAATTCAAAGACGAGAGGGGTGGCACCAAGATTCATCCTAACGGATTGAACCATGGATGGGACCATCTAGACTCTGGGCAGTAGTCTACAAAAATAAGATGGAGAAGGGAGGCATTGAATCTTCCCATCAGGATCAGAATTCAAAGGCAAGAGGGGTGGCACCAAGATTCGTCCTAACGTATCGAACCGCAGATTGGACCATCTAGACTACAAGCGGTAGTCTAGAAAAAGAGAGGCATTGAATCTGTCCATTAGGATCAGAATTCATGGGCGAGATGGGTGGCACCGAGAATCATTCAGACAGATCAAACCACTAATGGGACCATCCAGACTCCATGCGGTAGTCTAGTAAAATGAGATGGAAAAAGGGAACCTTGAATCCGTCCATTAGGATCAGAATTTAAAGGCAAGAGGGGTGGCACCAAGATTCGTCCAAACGGATCGAACTGCAGATGGGACCATCAAGACTCCAGCCGGTAGTCGTGAAAAATGGGATGGAAAAGGGAGGCCTTGAATCCATCCATCAGGTTTGGAATTCAATGGTGAGACGGGTGGCACTGTAATTCATCCAGACGGATCGAACGACGAATGGGACCATCCAGACTTTGGGCAATAGTCTAGAAAAATGAGATGGAAATGGGAGGCCTTGAATCCATCCATTAGGATCGGAATTCAAAGGCGAGAGGGGTGGCACCGAGATTCTCCCTAACGGATCGAACCGGGAATGGGACCATCTAGACTCTGAGCAGTAGTCTAGAAAAATGAGATGGAAAAGGGATGCCTTGAAACAGTCCATCAGGATCGGAATTCAAAGGCAAGAGGGGTGGCACTGAGATTCGTATGGACAAATTGAACCACAGATGGGACCATCAAGACTCCGGGTGGTAGTCTAGAAAAATGAGATGGAAATGGGAGGCCTTGAATCCATCCATCAGGATTGGAATTCAAAGGCGAGAGGGGTGGCACTGAAATTCGTTCGGACAGATCGATCCACGGATAGGACCATCTAGACATCGAGCGGTCGTCTAGAAAAATGAGATGGAAATTGGAAGCCTTGAATCCATCCATCAAGATCGGAATTCAATGGTGAGAGGGGTGGCACCGAGATTCGTCAGGACAGATTGAACCGTGGATGGGACCATCTAATCTTCGGGCGGTAGTCTAGAAAAATGAGATGGAAAAGGGAGGCCTTGAATCCATCCATCAGGATCGGAATTCAAAGGCGAGAGGCGTGGCACCGAGATTCATCCAGACGGATCGAATCACGGATGAGACCATCTATACTCCAGGCGGTAGTCTAGAAAAATGAGATCGAAAAGGGAGGCCTTGAATCCGTCCATTAGGAACGGAATTCAATGGGAGATTGTTGCACCGAGATTCTTCCGGACGGATCGAACTGCGAATGGGACCATCTAGACTCTGGGCGGTAATCTAGTAAAATGTGAAGGAAAAGGGAGGCCTTGAATTTGTCCATCAGGATCAGAATTCAGAGGCGAGAGGGGTTGCACCAAGATTCGTCTTGACAGATCGAACCGCGAATGGGACCATCTAGACTCTGGGCGGTAGTCTTGAAAAATGAGATGGTAAAAATAGGCTTTGAATCCGTCCATCAGGATCAGAATTCAAATGCAATAGGGGTGGCATCGAGATTCGTCCTGACAAATCGAACTATGGATGGGACCATTTAGACTCCGCACGGTAGTCTAGATAAATGAGTTGGAAATGGGAGGCCTTGAATCCGTTCATCAGGATCAGAAATCAAAGGCGAGAGGGGTGGCACCGAGATTCGTCTGGACGAATCGATCCACGGAAGGGACCATCAAGACTTCGGGCGGTAGTCTAGAAAAAAGAGAAGGAAATGGGAGGCCATGAATCCAACCATCAGGATCAGAATTCAAAGGCGAGAGGGGTGGCACCGAGATTCGATTGGATGGATTGAACCACGGATGGGACCATCTAGACTGCGGGCAGTTGTCTCGAAAAATGAGATGGATTAGGGAGGCCTTGAATCCATCCATCAGAATTGGAATTCAAAGGCGAGTGGGGTGGCACCTAGATTCGTCAGGATGAATTGAACTACGAATGGGAACATCTAGACTCCGGGCGGTAGTCTAGAAAAATGAGATGGAAAAGGGAGGCCTTGAATTCGTCCATCTGGATCGAAATTCAAAGGTGAGAGGGGTGGCACCAAGATTCGTCCTGATGGATCGAACCGCGGATGGGACCATCTAGACTCAGGGCGGTAGTCTAGAAAAACGAGATAAAAATGGACGGCCTTGGATCCGTCCATCAGGAGCGGAATTCGAAGGCGAGAGGGGTGGCACAAAGATTCATCCTGGAGGATCGAATCGCGGATGGGACCATCTAGACTCTGGGTGGTTGTCTAGAACAATGAGATGGAAAAGGGAGGCCTTGAATCCGTCCATCAGGATCGGAATTCATAGGCGAGAGGGGTGGCACCGAGATTCATCCGGACCGATTGAACCGAGGATGGGACCATCTAGACTCCGAGCGGTAGTCCCAAAAAATGAGATGGAAAAGGGAGGCCTTGAATTCATCCATCTGGATCGGAATTCAAAGGCGAGAGGGGTGGCACCGAGATTCGTCTGGACGGATCGAACCGTGGATGAGACCATCTAGACTCCAGGCGGTAGTCTAGAAAAATGAGATGGAAAAGGGAGGCCTTGAATCCATCCATCAGGATCAGAATTCAAAGGTGAGAGGGGTGGCACCGAGATTCGTCTGGAAGGATCGAACCACGGATGGGACTAGCAAGACTCCAAGCGGTAGTCTAGAAAAATGAGATGCAAAAGGGAGGCCTTGAATCCATCCATCTGGATCGGAATTCAATGGCGAGCGGGGTGGCACCATGATTCGTCCAGACGGATCGAACCGTAGATGGGACCATCTAGACACCAAACAGTAGTCTAGAATAATGAGAAGGAAAAGGGAGGCCTTGAATCCGACCATCTGGATCAGAATTCAAAGTTGAGAGTGGGGGCACCAAGATTCGTCCTGATGGATCTTACCGCAGATGGGACCATCTAGACTCCAGGCAATAGTCCTGAAAAACTAGATGGAAAAGGGAGGACTTGAATCCGTCCATCAGGATCGGAATTCAAAGGCAAGAGGGAGGGCACCGAGATTCGTCCAGACGGATCAAACCGCGGATGGGACCATCTAGACTCCGGGCGGTAGTCTAGTAAAATGAGATGGAAAAGGGAGGCCTTGAATTCGTCCATCAGGATTAGAATTCAAAGGTGAGAGGGGTGACTTCAATATTCGTCTGGACAGATCGAACCACGGATTGGACCATCTAGACTCCAGGCGGTAGTCTAGAAAAATGAGATGGAAAAGAGATGCCTTGAATCTGTCCAACAGGATCGGAATTCATAGGCGAGAGGGGTGGCACCGAGATTCGTCCAGACAGATCGAACCGTGGATGGGACCATCTAGACTCCAGGCGGTAGTCTAGAAAAATGAGATGAAAAGAGATGCCTTGAATCCGTCCAACAGAATCGGAATTCATAGGCGAGAGGGGTGGCACCGAGATTCGTCCGGACAGATCGAACCACAGATGGGACCATCTAGACTTCAGGCGATAGTCTAGAAAAATTATATGGAAAACGGAGGCCTTGAATCCGTCCATCAGGATAGGAATTCAAAGGCGAGTGGGGTGGCACCGAGATTCGTCCGAATGGATCGAACTGCGGATGGGACCATCTAGACTCTAAACAGTAGTCTAGAAAAATGAGATGGAAAAGGGAGTCCTTGATTCCATCCATCAGGATCGAAATTCAAAGGCAAAAGGGGTGGCATCAAGATTAGTTCGGACGGATCGAACCACGGATGGGACCATCTAGACTCCGGGCAGTTGTCTAGAAAAATGAGATGGAAATGGGAGGTCTTGAATCCATCGATCAGGATCGGAATTCAATGGCGAGAAGGGTGGCACCAAGATTTGTCCTGACGGATTGAACCACGGATGGGACCATCTAGACTTCGGGCGGTAGTCTAGGAAATTGAGATGGAAAAGGGAGGCCTTGAATCCGTCCATCAGGATTGGAATTCAAAGGCGAGATGGGTGGCACCAAAATTCGTCCTGACGGATCAAACCGCTGATGGGATGGAAAGGGGAGGCCTTGAATTTGTCCTTCAGGATCTGAATTCAAAGGCGAGAGGTGTGGCACCAATATTCGTCCAGACTGATCGAACTGCGGATTGGACCATCCAGACTCCAGCGGTAGTCTAGAAAATTGAGATGGAAGAGGGAGGCCTTGAATCCGTCCATTAGGATTGGAATTCAAAGGTGAGAGGGGTGGCACCGAGATTCGTCCTGACGGATCGAACCGTGAGTGGGACCATCTAGACTCCAAGCGGTAGTCTTGAAAAATGCGATGGAAAAGGGAGGCCTTGAATCAGTCCATCAGGATCAGAATTCAAAGGCGAGACGGGTGGCACCGAGATTCATCTGGACGGATTGAACTACGGATGGGACCATCCATACTCCGAGCAGTAGTCTATAAAAATGAGATGGAAAAGGGAGGCCTTGAATCCGTTTATCAGGATCGGAATTCAAAGGCGAGAGGGGTGGCACCTAAATTCGTCTAGACGGATCGAACCGAGGATGGGACCTTCTAGACTTTGGGCAGTAGTATAGAAAAATGAGATGGAAAATGGAGGCCTTGAATCCGTCCAACAGGATCAGAATTCATAGTCGAGAGGGGTGGCACCAAGATTCGTTCAGACAGATCGAACCGCTGATAGGACCATTTAGACTTCGGGCGGTTGTCCTGAAAAATGAGATGGAAAAGGGAGGCCTTGAGCTGTCTATCAGGATCGGAATTCGAAGGCGAGAGGGGTGGCACCGAGATTCCAGGCGGTAGTCTAAAAAAATGATATGGAAAAGGGAGGCCCTGAATCTGTCCATTAGGATCGGAATTCAATGGGTGATGGGTTGCACCGAGATTCATCTGGACGGATCGAACCACGGATGGGACCATCTCGACTCCAGGCGGTAATCTAGAAAAATGAGATGGAAAAGGGAGGCCTTGAATTTGTTCATCAGGATCGGAATTCAATGGCGAGAGGGGTGGCTCCGAGATTCATCCTGACAGATCGAACCGTGGATGGGACCATCTATACTTTGGGCGGTAGTCTAGAAAAGTGAGATGGAAAAGGGAGGCCTTGAATCCGTCCATTAGGATCGAAATTCATAGGCGAGAAGGGTGGCACTGAGATTCGTCTGGACTGATCGAACCGCGGATGGGACCATCCAAACTCCGAGCGGTAGTTTAGATACATGAGATGGAAAGGGAGGCCTTGAATCTGTTTTTCAGGATCAGAATTCAAAGGCAAGAGGGCCTGACCTTTTGTTTAGCCAAAAGGATCTGCCAAGGGGACTTTATTCAAGTTTCTGTGCACCCTAGATCGTCGCCGCTGTGTGGAATGTCAATTGAAACAACGTAGTGCCCTGCTACAGTTGTTATTTTGTAGGAGCCATTACGTGATGAATGTCACTTGTCTATAAGAAAGTGCACTGACCATCATTTGGACGATAATCCGCACCCAGCATTCTCAAAACAGTCCTTCTTTGCACAAAGCAGCTAAGATGCCCCTGGTCGAAGACTCTGGTTCAGTTACATAGTAAGTTGACATTCTGTTAGGTGCCTGATACGTGACCTTTGACCAAAGAACAACTGACATGCCCCTTGTCGAAGATTTTGGTTCAATTACACTGTAGTTGGTGCTTTGTATGTGTCTTTTGACCAAAGAGCAGCTGACATGCCCCTAGTATTGGATTGGTTGGACAGCATTTGAGGGTATGGGATCTTCGAAGCCAGATTGTAACTACAGATGTTCCTTGAACCACTGGAGTACTTGAGACCATCACCAGTCGAAGCAAGTGATACATTCATCAAGTGGCTAGAAGTATGTATACCCACATGGCATCCTGTATTGTACTTGGAAGGCAGAAGTAATCGGGGTGACTCGATAAAGGCCTTTGATTGGGATTGTAGTTTGCCTCTGACTAGTATGTTTGGGGTGTGTCATGTTCAACCGTGGTGTTTTGATAGCCTTGTATTTGGTTGCGCTACTTTGGGATATTCTCATGATTGTATTTGCCAAATTCTGGATTGTTGCGTAGAGTCCACAGCCATGCTGTTGTCTCCGCTAATCATTTAACATGTAGGTCTTGATCAGAGAACAACTATCTTACCCTTGATGAACCAAGTAACAGATTGTGTGAGCCCAACTAGAAAGCAGCTGACATGCTCGTAGCATGTAGGTGAATGATCAGTAGAAACAGAAGTCAGATTAGGAGATACCAAGGCAAAATGGATGCCTCTGGCATTGAGCCAGGCTACCCTGGGGAGTGTTGGGCACCACTCGAGGATATAAAGACTTGAGGATTAGGCTGTGACTGTAGGCGCACTTTGAATCACTGAAGTAGTCGAGGCTGATTTTTGTTGAGGCTAGAGGCACATTTGTTCACTAACTGGAGGCATGTATATTCATCCATTGTCCGGAGCTATACTCCAATGGCAGGAAGTAATGTGATACATTGTTGTTTGTCTCAGGTTGGCTATTCTCCATTCTGCTACTCACTGTGCCATTGTGTTTTGGCTGCAAACATGTACTTGCCTTTGTTAACCTCCGACGTTCCCTAAATGTTTACCACACCTGAACTATTGCGGAGGAATTACTATCAGCTGCTGATTCTGCTGGTCTGTGTAGCTCATACACTAACTGGTGTCCTCACTGTATATGCACTTTGATCTCTGAGGAGATGAAATGTCCTTGGCTAAAAGCACATGGCAAAAGTCTTGTTGAACAAGTCTATATGCAAACAAAAAGATTCATCTAAGCAAGGCTATGATGATTATTATTATTGTGGACTCTACTATTGTGAACAATTTAGTTATTTAAGAGTGACCTTTTTGTTTGATCAAGAAATGCATGCCTTGTGATTTTAGTTGCATTGTTATCTACATTTATTGCTTTGCTTGTTCAATGAGTTCATTATCTGGATCGTTTGTTTTTTTAGTTCAGCTGTTTGTTTGCCCTCAGTGAGGCTGGAAAGTTGTATGCCTGTTAAAGGAGGATGACTCCTTCGACTCAGTTGCCACTACAGAGATTCACAAGTCATGAGGTGGCTCTCGCTGGATAGTGGTGGCACTCAAACTCACTGTAAGGTAGCGTAATAGACCTGGCTCCATGTCAAACTCTCTAAGGTCCTGCACCTGCTTTTTCTTTTCGATATCATTGTCTTTGATTTTACTCCCTCATAAACGTGCAGTTTCACTCGAACCTTGTCTTGGAGGTAATAAACGCCCGATGTATTCAAGAGGCCTTTATTGCAATAGGGTGGGTCAATCCCTCAAAGTTGTGATTTTACATAGCGCATACTCCAACTCCTCTCGAAGGTACGGTAAGGGTAGAGCTACAACGCATGCCTCTCACTCTTGGGCTGACTTCTGTCTTCGCCTTCTGTCTTCTCTATTCTTTTATGCCATTGCGAATGCATGTTTTCTTTTCTAGCCCACACTCTCAGTCACCCCCAACATTTTATCTCCCTCTTGGAGGTGCAGGATCCTTACGGAGCTTGAACATTTCGTTTGGATTTGATGTTTGGTGGCTCCCTTGCCAACTTGGTTGTCTAAGTAGTGGCAACTGAGGAGGGATAATCCATTCTGACATAGGCGAGCTTTTCCAATTTTCATCATCGGGCAGAATGTTATTGACAAGCAAACTACCCTTTTTAATTATTCTTAATGTTTTTCTGTTTTGTGTTTTTCTTCTTCTTCTTTTCAACTTTTGTGCTTTTCTTTTTTTTATTTTTTGAGTTTTGGTATATGATGATGCAAAAAGGAAAAACAAAAGAGAACAAAGAGAAAGGATACAACTCCAACCCTTGTCGTTACTGTTTTGCCAATGCCATTGGGGTTCAAAGTTACTCCTAGTAGTGCCACTAGAAACCGGAATCAAGGCAAGTGTAACCGAAGGCATCAAAACCATTATTGGAACTGAGACTGTCACAGTGAATGTTGAATCTGCTGGTGACATTAGGACTGTATCTCTGTTGGAGTTGACATGTGCTGTGACGGCTATCTCCTACTTGATCTAGGGTATTTGCACATGCTGGGTCAGATCGGAGCATGGCAAACTGGCAAACTTTAGGTTAGGCCTCCACAAAGGAACATGAACAAGAGTGGCACACATGAGTGTCACCAGATAAAACCAAGAAAAGAAAAAAGGACAAACTTGGCAAATGAGGAACAAGAACAAGAGCGGTATACATATGTGCTGCCAGACAGAAGCTAAGAGAGGACAAACTAGGAAATTGAGGCCCGATGGATTCCCCGAGACAGAACTGAGAGAAAGAGGAAAAGCCTCTGAAGTTCCAGTATCCTTGGAGCTTACTGGCTCAGACACGGTAAAGTCAACTATTCGAGGGTGTGCAAGCGTGTGTGCAGGTGTATATGTGTACTGCCACCTGTGTGTTGACGACAATGTTCCCATTGTCAATCAAATCTTGGACAGCATTTTGGAGAGTAAAACACTTGTTTGTTGAATGTCCTCAAGTGCGATGGAATTGGCAGAACAAGTTAGTCTTATACCACCTAGGAAGCGGGTCTAGTGGTGGACGAATCTCCGGTAGCCGCAGGAATGGCGCAACTTTAGGAAAGATGTCGCTCAACAAATCCTCGTGTGGGGTGAAATCTCTTTCCTTACGGCTAGGCCTGAGAGATAGGATAAAGTTGGCAGAACTTCTAGGACCCACGTGGTAGTGACCGCAGTCAAATCAGTGACGGACCCTAGATTGGCTTGTGTTTGCCACTGTATCGGAAGAGGAAATAAGGATCCTCCATGATTCCCAAATCGGGACGCACAAAGGGAAGGAGCAGTCAAAGTGAGAGAAGGAGGATCTAAGTGTGAGACCCCCTTCAGAACAATAACCAGAGGAATGTGGGTCTGTGAGGCCATGGCTAACCACAAGCGAAATGAATGGAGCTACGGTAAAAGACAAACACATGAGCTCTAAGACGAACTACTGTCAAAAAGTGACCAATAGCTCGGAAAAAGCAAGAGAAAACAACCACAGGAGGCTGCCCGCAACGGAGACACCCGAGCTCCTAACTGAGGACCTCACAACAAGCTACCTGAGAAAACAGGCAAAAGAAATAAGTATCAAAACCTGGACAACAACGCAAAGACAAATGCGAGTTATTAAAGTGGCATGCAATGACACACAATGTAGATGAATGTCCTAAAGTGCACTCTCTCACCCTACATGTCCCATATGGGGTTGACTACATGGGACGCACTCATGGGTTTTAGGTTTTGACTTTAGTCAGAAAAGTAAGGTTCCCATTATAAATCCTGGCTAGAGAGCAGGCAATGAACGAGTGGTGCGTTGGTGGCCTCGTCTCCTGTAGTAGCATGGAGTTGTACCCTCTACTAGCACCGACATGACCCCAGACAAGGGGGGACAAACTAGCAACACACCCTACGCCAAAGCTATAGAACGGGCTACTAGAATTGTCCTTCGCAAACTGTGGGTGGACTCAGAGGAGAAGATGCATGCTTTCTAAAATGATCATTCATGCAATATGCTTTTGTGTCTTTTACTTGCGTTTTATTAAACCATGGGAAATTGTGAGCATTTGTCTCTAGTTATGTCTTATTATTTGTTTATCTTAGTTTGTGTGTTTTATTTTAACCAGATATGGAAGCAAACATGTCTCTACTCTCCTAATCATGGCAAATACAAATGAAGGGAAGAAAACACACAATCATGGCATCTAGAAAGTCAATCAACAAGCAAAAGGCATGAACATGACATGTGCTGCTGTAGTGCTCACAAGTAGGTGAATAAAAGCAAGTATCGACAAAAAAGCATGAACTAGATCATGTGCATGTGTGGTGGCATAGCAATAGTGTAAAAAGACACAAAAAGGCATGTTTAGTCAAATATGTACAAGCAAATAGAATGAGCAAACAAGCACAAAGTATATAGACCAAAGACAAGCAAGAGAACCAACAATGAAAGCCAGAATCTGGTTATCTATAGTGGAGTCGCCAGTTCTTGTGACCATGCTAGTGGAACCCTGCATGGCTCTCCTTACGGTGCGTGGAAGCACACGTGGGATTCCCAATACGGTCACGGTGAAAATGGCAAATTCGGAGAAGAAGACAAGACTCGGAAACACAAAGGGAAGATAAGAAAGGATAAGGAAAGGAGTCGCCACCTAGTCTTTTAATGGAAAGACGAGGAAAACCAAACACGAAAGAAAACCAAGAAGAAAACAAGATGAAGAAAACATGTATGCTCCGTGCCTAATGGATGTAGTGCACAAATCA
>JAMKQA010004262.1:0-16094 GCA_024699735.1 Posidonia australis | reverse complement strand
ATCAAAGGGGTTATCGGTGTTTTCATCTTTCCACTCGTCGATATTATGTTTCTGCAGATGTTACTTTCTTCGAGTTTGAACCATATTACAATGTTCTTCCACCGTCCAGTGTGTCTGCCTCTGTTCCCTCGGTTGTCGAGTTGCAACATGCTGATCCTCAGTCTACACCGGTTGTTTCATCACCAGCGTTTTCATCCTTGTAGGTATATCGTCGACGACAGCATCCTTCAGGACCTCCTTACGACGGACCACCCTCCTCTGCAAATGCAAATCCGTCCACTAGTTCCTCAGACATGCATATAGTCCTTCGAAAAGGTACTTGTTCATGTACAGTTTATCCTAGTTCTCATTTTGTATCTTATGATACTCTACATCCTCGTTTCCGTAGTTTTGCCTTGTCCCTCCATTCTCACACCATTCCCAGGAATTACGAGGAGGTACTTTCTCTTCCATATTGGAAGGCTGCTATGGATGAGGAGATTGCGCCACTTACTAGTCACGACACATGGGAGTTAGTGGTCCGCACTGCTGGGGCTACAGTGATCACCTGCAAGTGGATGTATACTATCAAATACAAAGCAAATGGCAGCATTGACAGATACAAGGTTAGACTGGTTGCTCGGGGTTTTATCCAGACATATGACATCGATTACGAGGAAACTTTTTCACCGGTTGCTCGTCTCAATTCTATTCGGGTGCTGTTGTCTCTTGGATTGAATAATTCTTGGGATATGTGTCAGTTTGATGTCAAGAATGCCTTCCTCTATGGCGATCTGACTGAGACAGTCTTGATGGTGCAGCCTCCGAGGTACGTTGCTCAGGGGGAGGATTGTGTATGCAAATTATGTAAGGCTATCTATGGGCTAAAGCAAAGTCTTAGGGCGTGGTTTGAGTAGTTTAGCCAGGTCGTACTTAATGGTGGCTTTCAGAGGTGTGCAGTAGACTACTTAGTGTTTTATAGGCGCACAGGTCATGAATGTGTCATATTGGCTGTATATGTGGATGACATTCAGTGATTGGGAGTGATACAGAAGGAATTACAAAGGTAAAGGCTCATCTTCAAGGACACTTTGTGACCAAAGACATGGGAAAGTCTCGCTATTTTCTGTGGATCGAGTTTGCATATGGATATGGTAGGATAGCTCTATCACAGAGGAAGTATGTATTAGATCTCTTAGAGGAGACATGCCTTCTGGGATGCAAACCAGAAAGCACTCCTATCGAGCAGTCACCATTTTTTTGGGATAGCAGTGGAGGATCCTGGTCAATACCGTAGGCTGATTGGTAAACTCATTTACTTGATGGTGACGCGACCTGATATATCTTATGCAGTCAGTCTTCTGAGCCAGTTTATACATGAGCCTAGGAGGGTACACTGGACATGTGCTCTTCGGGGCTTATCTTATGTGAAAGGGGCGCCAGGAAAGGGTCTGTATACAGGAAAAATAATCACACCAGAGTTGAGGCCTACTTAGATTAAGGATATGCAGGTGATAGAGGTGATAGAAAATCCACATCCGGTTTTTGTACGTATGTGGGAGGCAATTTGGTTACCTGACGAAGCAAGAAACAAATTGTGGTATCCAAGTTTAATATAGAGGCGGAGTACAGATCTATGATTCAGACTACGTGTGAGATGAAGTGGGTGAAGTCACTGTTTGAGCAGCTTGGATGTGATGTTGAAGTATGTATGTCTATGAGGTGTGATAATCAAACTGCAATCTTTATCGCAAACAATCCCTTCTTTCATGAAAGAATAAAGCACATCGAGATTGACTGCCACTTTGTGAGAGATCTTGTTATGAATGGAGTTATCTCTACTCCATGTATGCACTCTTCAGAGCAACTAGTAGATATATTCACCAAAGGTCTTGCAGTGAGTGTGTTTGAGTCTCTATATGACAAGCTGGACATGGTTGATATGTATACTCCAGCTTGAGAGGGAGTGTTAGAATAAGTAGGGATATATTTTGTAGTTAAACGGGTTATTGGATATCTATATATCCATGGAATGTCTAATACCTATATATATGTATTCTTCACTAATCAATACAGAACTTTTGGGTTTTCTCTCATAACAAAGTTCAATGATAATCCCATACAATTGTCTAATGACAAAAACTACTTTTAGTAGTTAAATGACAAATCCCATACAATGGTCTGATTATAAAAACTACTTAAATAGTTCAATGATAGTCACATACAATGGTCTGATGGTGGTGGTGGGGTGGTCATTGGTGGTTGTGGGGTGGTATTGTGGTGGTGGGTTGGCTGTTGGTGGTTGAGTGGATTGATTGTGGTGGTAGTTGCCGCTGGTTGTGGGTTGGTCTGATTTGTGGTGGGTAGCTGCTGATGGTGGTGTGGGGCTGGTGTGATGGTGGTGCCGTGGTCGTCGGTGGTGGTGGGGTGCTTTGATGCTGGGGGGATGGCCCCTGGTAGTGGTTGGGTGGTGCAAAGAAGAAAAAGAGTAGAAAGAAGAAGAAGAAAGCTAAGAAGAAGCTACCTCCTACCCCCACTGCTGTGCCTTGCTGTCCCTTCTCCGTGGTCAAGAAGAGATCTCCAGCACAGCCTCCTCCTCCTTTCTCTTCCCCCTTTTCAAACACTCATCAATTAGGGGCTTAGGGCATGGGTAGTGGGATTGGGTTTTGTTTTTTCTTTTAATTTTGGACTGGTTCAACTGGTGGTCCATGTTTTGACCGACCAGTCCAATGGTCCCCACGGTTGAACTGAGAAAATGGTGTAACCAAGGGTGCCAGGACCAGATAGGACAGTGGTTGATGGTTTGACTGGTTAGACTGGCAGGTCTGATCCGGTCAAGGTCCTGATTACACTGATTGACACTGTCAGTCGTCGACATAGGTCACTCACTTCCAAGCACTAGTAGTGCTTTTTTCCCCTCTACTTCTCCCATCTTCCCTTGATTGTGCAACGCACACCTTCCTCCCTGCCATCGCTCCACACTACAACTGTCCTGGTTGTCTTATCTTGCTGACTGCACCAGCATTATAAAGAGATGGCAACTAGTATATTGCACTTAGCTGACTTAATTGATACTCAACCTAGAAAGAAATTTTGCCACATGATACTCTCTTGCTAGGATTTTTTACTTTTCAATATCATCCTACAAAGATTTGTGGCTTCCATTGTCGCATAATATTGGATGAGGATTACCTCAGTAGAAAGTTAAAATCTTCTTGTATGGTTCATACACCCAGGAGATATTTTTCTTATGCACATACGTCTTAGACAGGGATTTGGACATCTGACAGCTTTTGAGTAGAAGCACATTAACATTGACAATAGGTTCCATGCTGTTCAACAACCACAACAATAGTCATTTTTAAACCAAGAAACGTACCTTATATTGTTCACATTGATAGGGTCATCAATGAGGTGATTTAGTTTGTCCTGGTCACCAAGAAGCACATGAAAATTTCCTTTTTTGGATATTCATAGATAATGAATACACCACATTCTTTCTAAAAAAATGGAAGTCTAGACCACAAGTTACTTCAAACCATTCCACTTGTTTTTTCTCTCAAGAACTTGAGCTATGGAAACATTTTTGGGGTGGTAAAGAAACAAAACACACTAGCAATGCAAACCAAGCATAACTACATCGATGCATAGGCTCTCCCAATTGAAACACGTTGAGGAGAAAGAGCACCTAGGCCATAGCCAACATAAATAGGATGGTGTCTACTAGACATGGGGACGACAATGTCAAGCTACACAACCTTGGGTTCATGCAGATAGCTTCGATGTATAAGAGGTGCATGAGGAGTGCATAACATGTGTTTATCACATGGAGCTAAATGTTGACATGTATCAACAAAATTGCATTGATACATGGCAGACTTTTTGTAGACACAATAGTTAACCGATTTACTTGAATGTTGGTAAACAATGTAGATGTCGGGTTGACAACTTGTCGTTTCCACTGACATGGCCAAGTTTCCTTTGGACATTGTGTATTTTCTCACTTATAGCCATTTCCACACTTTTAGTGGTTATTTCTAATCACTTGCATCATCTTCTTTTCCTTTCTTTCTCCAAATTTTATTCCAAAATTTATCCTAAAACCTTATTAAATCTATCTAGATCTAAGAATTGGAATCTCCAATTCTTCTTAAATCTCTACAACATTTGATTATTATTTTAAGTATGCACAATAGCATAGAAAAATATATGGAACAACATGAGAAGTGTTTGATGTTATTGAGAAATAAGAATCTTAAATTCTTATTAGATAGAGAGAGTTACATATATATAGAGAGTTAAAGAATATCTTCTACTAAATGGATATCCAATAACCTATTAACCCATATACTTAATAAAGCTATAATTCTAACACTTTCCCACAAGCTGAAGCATAACACATCAAGGAGACCTAACTTGGTATATAGAGATTTGAATACCTTAATACTCATATCCTTTATGAGGCATCAGCTAGCTACTTAGATGAATGAGTATGTGGGGTAGAGATGATCTCTTTCAACACCATATCTCGCATATAGTGACAGTCGACCTCGATATGTTTGGTATGCTCATAGAAGGTAGTATTACTGGCAATAAAAATGACTGCCTAATTGTCATAAAACATTGCATCGGTGGCTCAGGTGATAAGCCAAGATCAGAAAGAAGGGATTGGATCCACATCTTCTCACATGTAGTCTGTGTTATGGACCTGTACTCTACCTCTGCACTGAAACGTGACATTACATTCTGTTTCTTGCTCCTTTATGTGATAAGGTTTCTTCCTACATAGGTTCATAAGTTAGATGTAGATTTCCTATCTTCTCGATCTCTCGTATATCCTGAGTCTGAGTCTGCTACAACATTCATATGGCTATTCTTTTGATAGATCAGACCTTTTCCTGGAGAATTTTTCACATAGGAAAGAATTCGTAAAGCTCCACTCTAGTGTACTTTCTTTGGCTCGTGCATGAACTGACTCAATAAACTAATAATGTATGAGATATCTGGTCAAGTCATTGTTACATAAATGAGCTTGTCAATTAGTCTCCTATATTGATCTGGGTCATCCAACAGCTCAGAACTGATATCCCAAAGGAGTGGTGACTGTTCAATAGGGGTGTTCTTTAGTTCGCATCCTAAGAATCCTGTCTCCTGAAGAAGATCAAGTGCATACTTTCTTTGGGATAACATCATTTTTCTACTGGCATAGGCAAACTCGATATTGAGGAAATATCTTGGTTTGTCTAAATCCTTAATAACAAAATAAGATGCAAGGTATTTTTTCACTTTCTAAATGTCTCGTTTGTCACTACCGATTACTAGAATATCGTTTACATAGACCACAAGCAGCACACATCCCTAATCAGATTTCCTGTAGAAAACTGAATGATTCACAACACATTTTTGGAAACCTTCATTTAATACTACATGGTAGAATTTCTCAAACCATGCTCTAAGACTCTGTTTTAGACCAAAGATTGCCTTCTTAAGCTTGCATGCTCTGTTCTCTTTCTAAGCAACATACCTTAAAGGTTACTCTATAAGGACAGTCTCTGTAAGATCATACAAGAAGGCATTTTACACATCTAGCTGGTACAACTCTTAGGAATTATTTATAGCCACATATAGAACAATTCTGATAGAATTAAGGCAAGACATTGGAGAGAAGGTCTGACCATAGTCAATGTCATAAGTTTGAGTGAACCCTCAAGCTACCAATCTGACTATGTATCAATCAACTGTGTCATCTGCTTTGTATTTGACAGTATAAACCTAACGGTAGGTGACTACGTGAACTCCCACAGGTCGGGTCACCAACTCCCAAGTGTTACGAGTTGTCAAGGCAGTTACCTTTTCATCTATTGTTGGCTTCCATTGGGGAAGTAAAAGTGCTTCGTGGTGTTTTTTGAAATAGATTCAGAAGAAAGAGACAAGGCAAAGGCACGGAACTGTAGATGTAGAGAATCATAAGTAACAAATTGGAGATAGGTTGAGTAGTGGAGGAACGACTACTTTTTCTTAGATCCATAGGTAGATGTAAGTCATTTGGAGATGAATCTGCATTCGAGGAAGAAACTGGTTTTGTTGCTATGGAGGTAGTAGTCTCTGACGACGTCGATATACTTGCAAGGGAGGAGAGTCTGCTGGGACTGGGTGGACGACAGTGGATAGAGGAATGGACTCAACTATCGACGGTGGAGGAGTACACTCCCCCTCAATACCAGAATCACCAAAGTATGCTAAGGACTGAAAAAAAGGTGACATCTGTAGACACAAAATATCTACCAGAAGGTGGATGAAAACACTGATATCCACGTTGAGTTTTGGAATATCCCACAAAAATACAGTTGATTGTCCTAGAAGAAAGTTTATCAAAGTCTAAGTGAGAGGTCCTAGACAAATGCTACACAACCAAAGACCTTAGGAGGCAAGGAAAACAAAGTGGCATTTTTTTGAAGACGTCGAAGGAGAATTTCACCCCTGAGAGGGGTAGAAGGTATTTTGTTAATAAGGTATGTGGCAGTAAGAACCGCATCAGATCATAAGTGTTTGAGGACCTTATGTGTAGCATAATGGTACGTGTAACATAAAAAATGTGTCTATGCTTACGTTTTGTCACCCTATTCTGCTGGTAAGTGTGAGGACATGTGGTTTGATGAATAATGCCTAGAGATGCATAATAAGATTCAATTTTGTTTTGAACAAACTTCAATGCATTATTAATTCGTAAACACTTGGGAGATACTAAATTGATTTTTTATTTCTGAAATAAAAACTTTGAGTACATCAAAAATGTGACAACGGTCTTTTAACATATATACCCAAGATATCCTAGAGAAGTCATCAATAAAAATAATATAGTATCGGTGACCCGACACAGACGAGACTCTAGAGGGACCTTAGATGTCATAATGCACTAACTCAAACAAAGTAGAACTGAACATAAGACGCAACTGTCTAAAGAAAGCATGATGTTATTTTCCTAACTGACATGACTCACACTCAAATGGGGAAATAGTTACCCATGGCAATGCTTGTAGTTTTCGGTGAGAAGGATGATCCAACCAGTAGTGCTATAGTGAAGACGACTTTGAAGTGGAAGCCATAAACGCTAATCCTTGAGGTATCTCGTCGTTAACTAGCAGGTACACATCATTTCTATGTTCACGGTCCAAACTAATTCTCTTCCTCGTTCGTAAATTCTGAAAAGTGTAGTGAAAAAGAAAAAAGGCCACACAATTAAGCAGTTGTTTGATAATTGCATTAATGGAGAAAAGATTCACAGGGAAGTCAGATACATATAAGACTTTATCAAGAGAGAACTGGAAAGATGCCTGCACAATTCCTTTTTTAGAAACTAGACAAGATCGACCATCAGCAATGGTTACATATTTAATATCAGGTAATTGTGATAGACGAGTAAAAAGAATTTTTATACCCTATATGTGGAAAGAAGCACCAAAATTGTGTGAAGAGCACTAGTACCTGTGGAAGTGGGGAAGATGTAGTAATAGTAGAGTCAGTGGATTGTAGTTGTAGGAATTTATCATAATTAGCATGTGAGATGGTGACTGCCTGCTCCTCACTAGTGGAAGTGGCTAATATAGACTCTATAGTAACATGTGTAGATGAAGAAGACGGGGATCGACTATGTAAGTCCCAACATCTCTTAATACGATAACCTGTTCTGCCACAATGGTGCATCAAAGCCGTCCTTTAGAATTTGTACGACCACAACCACGAGAATCACCATGTCCTTGTCCACGTGTGACTGTCATAGCAGACTATCTGAGACTAAAGAAGGAGTGGTCATGGAAATGCATAGAACTCGAGCAAAGGTAGTCTGCAAATCTGACACACTATGAGCCGTTACGATCTGTCCTTGATCTGAGAACTGAGCTCAGGAGATAGACTGAAGAGATAGATTGTCACTGCAAGCTCCTCTTGATACTGTCTCATCTGTGTAATGTCAGTCGTCAAGGGTTGATACAACTCAAGCTTGTCTAGTAAAGAATGCAGTAATGTAAAGTGCTCTGGATCGAACGATCCTCCTGACGAAGAGTGAACAATTGCTTATATATTTCGAAAACTTTGGATATGTTTTTCTCATAACCACAGGTAAGACAAAGAGTATCTTAGATCTTCTTGGTAGGTCTCAACATCATAACCTCTTAGCCATAGTGGGCTTCATACAGTTGACCATCCAGGAAACGATGGCGACATCATCTAATTTGACGTATACGGGGCTGAAACATAGCAAAAAAGGCCATCGGAAACACCATTACACAGTCTAAAGGCACAAAATCGTGAGGATTTCACGTATCTACACCTACATGAGCAAGGAACAAGACTAAAAAAAAGTCTACAACATGACTTAGACGTCGGACAGTGGCAAACAAGAGTTGAATAGCCCTCCGACGAGACGAGGGTCGTCGGAAACCCCTGCTACTGTTACAGGACCAGCTAACGGTGGTTGTAGGGCCGGCTGGTGCTTGTGGGAGGAGGAGGGACAGCGACGGGAAGGTTGGGGAAGCTTGTTGGAGGTCGGTGGCGGCGTGGGACTGTTGGCCGGTGGCGGATCCGATGATTCCCAGTGAGGTGGTGGCCGACAGCTGAAGGTGGAGAGGAGAAAATAGGGTTTAGGTCTGTGCTCTGGTACCATGTTGATGTTATTGACAAATAAGAATCATTAAACTCTTATTAGATAGAGAGAGTTACATATATATAGAGAGTTAAAGAATACCTTCTACTAAATGGATATCTAATAACCCACTAACCGATATACTCAATAAAGTTATAACTCTAACAAGAAGTATAGACAATAGTATGGACAAGACAAGTATACACAATAGTATAGACAAAAATTAAAAAGAAAACATTGAAGTAATAACAGAAACAAATAACCATGACCTCTAAAATCCATTCCCTAAATTATAAAAGTATGGTCAATAGCTATTAGAATATTTAATAGAAAATCTGTATATGATTTATACTTCAACATTCATATTTAGTGTATGTAGTGTTTTTAATATGATATTTGCTTAGAAAGTGAATCTAAGTAGTTCTAGATGTATATTATTGCTTTCTTTTGCTTATTCTGAATTGTAATTCAATGTTTTTAGTCAATTTTCATGGATTTTTGTATTTTTACTGTGTTTCCACCAATGTTAGATATGTTTCCTATTTTTGAAGTGCCAAAGTCCAACACGAAATCGATGTTTAACACCTTGATTGCTCAAGAGTATCAAATTAATGATATTGGTCAGTTGGTGCATGGAAACTGGGTGAGGAACCAATTGATGGCTTCGATAAAGAGTAAAAGGAATGCTACATTAGAATTCATGCTCTTATACCATGCTGGAACGAGGAAATGAAATTTGAATAAATGTCTGGTTTATCCAAGATATAAGCCAACGTATAGATAGGAGAGATGAAGAGTACAAAAAAGGTGATTATGATCCATATTGGAAAGACAATGGGCATGTGGAACAGCCATATGAGTAACTAGCCGAAGTGGTTTTCAAATTTACCATGCAATGACAAAGAGCAAACCTAAATTATGTCAAATAAGAGAATTTTGTAGATTATATGAAAATACTATATTGTATGTTATAATTGCAGTTACTGATCTCTATCCCACTAGTATGGAGTTAACATTAGGGATCTTTTTGCATAATCCATTTTGAATGAAAACTAAAACATGAATATTCTTCTCTACAAACAGTCTACTAAAACAAGAGCAATAAGAATGGAAAAAAAAATCATGAACAAGTCATTGGTCTTCTTTTCAACAAACTGTCCACTAAACAAGAGCAATAAGAGAAATAAAATCATGAAGAAGTCATGTGTCATCATCTTTTCTACCACTAGTCCACTATTTATTGAAATCATCTCTTGAACATACCACATAATATTCAAACATCTAGCTTTTGAACAAGAACTTTTTCACGAGCCTTATGTGTCTTGGCCTTAGTTTCTTGCAACACTTGTACTGCAGTCGTAGTTATTACAAATTATAACACCTCCTAAATGTATGTTAATTGTAGTTTTCTACTGCATGGTCTTTGATCTCTTTTATTGCTTTCTTTTTTCACCATCTCATCCTTTAAAATCAGTTGTTTTGCTTTTGCACAAATAATGCTTTTTTGTGATACCCCAGGTAGATATTGCCCCAACTTTAGCTCTTCTTTTTGCTGTGCCCATTCCCAAGAATAGTGTTGGAGTTTTGCTTCCAGATATACTTGATTTTCTGACAGGTCTGTATGCTTTGGGATATTTACATTGTGCCGTTTTAATAAGATGTCCTTTACACTAATTTTGCATTGTCATCCAGCATTTGTGATATTTTCAAGTGATACTTTAATCTGTGAGATGTATTAAAAAGTTTTTTTTACTTCACAGCTTCCTTGAATCACAAATGCAATAGAAGGTTATCATCACAGGAAGTTAAAACTACATTCATGGTTAATGGAAGACTAATAGAAAACGAGAAAATATAAGTGAAAAGGTGAAGACTATCATCTTGTTCCAACCATATTTTCAGCATATAGAAAACCACGTAAATGCCATTAAGGCCATTTTCTTGGGGCTAGGTGCTAAGGCATTCCTTGGCTGCATGGACTAAATCATATTAACAAGGTGTTTCGAGGTTTAAAAACATATTAAAGTTTCTATGTAGTTTCTTGTATCTTTTAGCAGCAAAAGCCACTAGGCCCACTACCACTAAAATTCACCCAAAAATTTCCTCTCATGGTAATCCAACACTTTCACATATATAGTGTTATAAAGTTTCCTTCTTATTCATTGGATGCGGTTCATTCTTTTCATTAGTGTGGTTCCATATTGTGGATGCTCTTTTTATCTCTAAAATGGCTTGATATGAAGTTTCTCAAATAAAAGTTTATAAATATATAATCCCTCAATTTTTTGTGGTTCCATGTTAAAATGTACTGTTGCTCATTATACTTGATGTGAAATTTCCAGTAAAAATTCTCGGTCATGTAAACTTCTGTGCAACTTAGTCCTATTTTACCAAGTTTCCTCTGATGCTTAACTTAGTTCCTATTTTAACATGATTAAAGTAAAACATGAAAACATTGTTGGTAACCAACTATAATTGTAAGAGATTAAAGATGGATTTTAGTGTCTTAGTCCAAACATCCTATGTTAGCTAACGAAATCTTCCGACTTATTGGACTTGGACTTCCTAATATTGGAATATAAATTGGTTGAGGTTGCGTGTCATATTCACACCTATGAAAACAACCAAGTAATAGAAGGCAGAGAGGATGTGATGTTGTTGGATGCACCTAGACAAATTGTACATACAATAAAAAAGATAAAGCCATCAGCTACGATATGACTAGTAATGAATGCTGGAATTTATATAGAGTAATGATAAACTAGTGCTGGAACAAAAGTAAAAACACAAAGAATTCATGCAAAGTCACACATATATCAATGAAAAGGGCAACATATCATCGCAAAATTTGAAAAATTGTATATTAATGATTTAAATTAGTTTTTATTGTTTGAATATTTATGATATAAATTAGTTGGACATTCAGTCAGATTCAAATAAATGGATAAGGTAGCATCCTCTTCAAGTTTTCTTATAATATCTTACAAAGATAAATAAATGGTATATTTAAGACGCAAATGGGTTCAAGAAAAAGCAATCCCACCTATGTGCCCAAGCTAGGATCAAGGTGATTGCTTTTATTTATATGTTGTTGAGGTGCCCAAAGCCTAACATATTAACCATTTCTCCCTTAGATACCTATGAGTTATCCAGCCATAAATTAGTGGCTTTACATCGAAGTTCAAGATTTCCATTGACGTCTATCTTCACGGATTTCTTGAGTCTTAGGAAGTTTAAATATGCCAATAGTTAATGTGAAGATGGCAAGAGAAGCTTATCACCCAAGAGAACACGACATTAAAGATTACAATATCAACACTATTATGCAGGTATTTGGCTAATCAATTCATTTTTCCAGTGATAATATTAGTGGTACCCTGGTAGACTTGTATATGCTGCTTACATAGATATGTTTTTTGAATAGTTTCTAAGTTATATTTTAATATTGCTAATGTGTTAGAATAAATTTTTTGATGCTACCATAAACTATAATGATTTGCACCTTACTGCCTAGAACTTCAAAATGAGTCACTTTGGTATCTTGAACTTCCACTATCCACCACTGCAATGTTCCTTTAATGCCTATGGGTTTTACAAAATTTTTTGGAAAAAAAACCCTTAGATGTTATAAGGCATCTTCTTCCCCAAAGTGACATAATTAGTCCAAATAGTTCAGATTATGTTTGAGTTTAATTTGAGGACAGCGAAGCTACCGTGCTTGGTATGGAGGAATTGGGAGGTGTCAATGTCATTATGGAGGGCAATCTAGGTGGTAATGGCATGGTAGATGGTGAGGAGCTTGGTGAAGAGGGCAGAGGAGTTGGGGATGGGGTGGTGGTTGGTGCAAAGCTTGACAAGGAAGAAAAGGAGGATGCAGGAGAGGACGTTGGTGACGGAGATGTTGAGGAGGTAGTGCATGTTGCTGTACGAGACCCAGGGTTGTTGAGGTTGTGCAATGGGAATGGGGGTGGCAACGGAAGGAGGAAATTGACTACAGTGGAGGGGAGAAGGTGACAATCATCTCGGTGAAAGAGATGGAGATGGGTTGGTTTGTTTGTTTGTTTGGTCTTCTTTCTTTCTTTGTTGAGGGCATAATGGGCATTTTGTGTTTAATGAGATGCCATTAGACCAAACTAGTCCAAATAGAAAAAAAATTAGCACTTGAGGGTACCATAGTGATTGGTTTTGAAGTTTGGGGTAGTAAAGTATAAATTGGTCATAGTTAAGGGTACCATAAAGAAATTGACACTATGTATCATAATTTGAAGTACAAGAAAGATAGATGCTTATCTCACTAAACCTTTTTTCATCATTTTGTTGACTGCAGATGATCAAAAGCTGCGAGCTTTAGAGTTGAACTCCTGGCAGCTATTGAAGCTTTTGCAAGCTCAATTACCTAATTTTCTGTGTGGAGACGTATTATCTAATGGCTGTGCAGGACATGGCTCACAAATCAGTAAATCTAGTGAAAATATCTTGACGAGGTTATGTCTGTCATATTCAAAAGCTGTGTACTCCCATAAAATGTCTAAAGTTGAGGATAACTTGGGGAACATGTAAAGTTTGAATCTAATTTAATTTTTTAGCTAAATTTTATTTTCAGTTTAGATATATCTTTCTTCTTAACATTTATTTCCATGCAGATCTAATATGACCAATCATTTCCATGATGCTGTTGCTGCATATCGTGAGTTTTTAGGAACCGCAAGTGAATGGTTGTCGCACAGAGCCACTGACGTAAATTTCACTCTCCTGTCTTATGTATATGTGGTCCATGCTTTTAAGTTGAGCTTAGGTTTTTCTAAATGATCTATGTAGAACCAAGAGAAGTTGAGCTTGAGTTTTATCTAGAATGCAGATGGATGCAAGGCTACTGTAGCCCTTGAGAAAATAGGACATTGAGTTGAATTTTATGTAGCATTGATATGGACATGGGAGTATAGCATGAACATATCAACACGGTACTACTTGAGGAAATAGGACATGGATGTAGCAAGGGCCACCTCAATGAATTTGTAAAATATTCCTGTAGTAATAATAAAGAACAAAAAAATAAACATGACATTGGCATACTTACAAGAGTCAATATAATTAAAAGAATTGAAAAGGTGATATAAAGCTAAAATACATGGGAGGAGAAGGTCAGCAAGAACATATTATGAAGATCCATCAGTAGTTTAGAAGTGTATTCCCAAGACATGCTAATTAACACTGGCTAAGGTGTCCAAAATGTGTTGGAAGTGCCCATGCTTCACAGGTTTTAATTAGCTTGGTGTCATGTATGCTACTTAATTCCTTTATGTATAAGAATGATTTTGACAAAGCTGTGCACTTCTGTACAGAAACCTGTCAGCCTGCTTGCAGCTGGAACCGGTATAATGCTTGCTTCAAGTTTAGTGTTGCTGGATGTTCTCTTTTGCTTATTCAAAGAAGTTAATCTTATTCAGAGTAAACACTTGGGCATGCCAGAGCCGAAAGAGGATAGTCATAGTTTGAAATTTGATGAGTTTTTTATCATACTTGGGATATTGCTGCATATAATTAGTCTTGGTTCAAGCTCTATGGTGGAGGAAGAACAGTACATCTGGCATTTCTTTGCATCCACCTTATATCTAATATTCCTTTATATGAAGATTCAGACTTTTCTACGACAAACACCAAGTGACTGTAGTGCAATGAAGGAAGTTGAGAAGAGTACTTCACATAATTTATTTAAAAATGGTGTAACTTGTGATTTTGGGTGTGCTAAAAGCAAGACATTTCCTTGGAAATGTTGCAACCATATTCAGATTTGTTCTCTTCTAATAGTGCTCATCTGTGGGAGGATTCTGAGAGGTTGGCATCAAGGAGGTGTAAACTGGACTCATCTACCTGATATTTCCAAGTGTCTTGAAAGATCTGGAACTTCTAATATTAAACTTTTCCATATCATGTCACTATTGATTGCTATAATCTTGAGCGTATACTTACTTTCTTTTGTCCAACCCAGGAGACTCTTTGCTATACTTCTCGTTAGCTATATTATTACTGGATTGCTGATCGTACTTCATGTCATTGACTACAAACCCCCCACCATTATGGCATTGAATTACTTTGACAATTCAATAGTTAAAATGGTTTACACATCCCTTCTTGTGATTGTTATCACTGTACTAGCATCACCATGGTTTGTAAACATATCCTATCAGAGAACTACATGGAAAAAGGAGTCGTACTGGAAATCTTCTGCTGATTTACAAATTGAGCATATTCTCCTTTTAGGACTTCGAGATTGTGCTTACCCGATTGGTGTGGTGTTCACATCATCTTGGTGCCTTTTTCAGCTGCTTCTCCAGCACCCATTAAATTCAATGCCCATTTCATTGCTTTTTCTACAAATGCAGGCTAGCATTGCTTATTTTTTGGCAGATGGGTCACACCGTAAGCAATGGATTGAGGTCAGATGAAGCATTTATCTCTCTTTTGACATTGATAATTTTTTATCAGAACTGAATTTTCCTTGTTTACGTCACAGTTAATATTTAACTTTCTATTCAAGCGAAACAAAATCATCATAGTTCTGTTTGCTATAAGCATTTTCATGATTGAAAGAATTGTTCTATACTGCTAAGCATGCTGATGACAGAGAATTTTCTTTGAAACAAGTTGATGTATTTTACAATATACTCTGATGTCGTAGGATCATGAGCATGGCAGAAGCATGTTTATTTCTTTTTCTTTCTACTCTTGAATCATGTGGTATCTCCTTCCTGAGAAATACAATTTGATACCTTTTTTTAATGTTGCATGGAGATGGATCCTTCTCCAGTGTAAAATAATCACTTCAAAATGTAATTGCAACATGCTAAAGTTTTAAGATGTCCAATAAAATTATGTTTGATTTTTGCCAAGTATATAATACATCTTTTGATGATTTTCTTTTCCTTGTTTTTTTAAATTCCTTTGGGGAAAGGAAATGTTTACGTCTGTAGTTTATCTCTACAACCTTATTGTAAAGTTTCACAGAACATTACCAGGGTTTTTAGTAGATAGAGTGAGTCTTTTAGACATCCTTGAACGTTATCTTGAGCTAGCATGCAAAGTTGTGCGAGTGACAATGGATTTGAAACATATGATAATGCAAAACTTGGGAAGTCATGTGGTTGTTGGTGAGAAGATCTTTGTTTGTTTGTGCTGGTATGGTCATGCTGGTAGTCCTTCATGGTCAGAAGAATCACTTAAGGGCTTCTGCCAGATGTATTTTCCTTCCTTTTTAAAATCAATTAATTAGGCCAAGAGGGTTGATATCATGTTGACAATTTGTTGTGAAATGGTGTTAAATTATCTTATTTGATGGTATGTAGCTATTAGGGGTGCAAACAGATACGGTATATCCGCAAAATATCCGTATCCGTATCCGTTTATGAGCGGATACGGATATCCGTATCCGCCTAGGAGCGGATACGGATACGGATATGGTTTTTTGAATTTGAGC
>JAMKQA010004261.1:0-18017 GCA_024699735.1 Posidonia australis | reverse complement strand
TAAGTGAAGGCCAAAACTTTCATGTATTTCTTGAGGAGTTTTATCATTCTAGTTCATTCATCTGAGCTGAGCGTAGAGCTTATCTGAACTAGTCTTGGATCTGTTTCGTTTCCCAAATTGACTTCTTATGTTTCTTCAACAGTGGCCTTTGTTTGTTCATCATATCTCTTCATCATTTCTTCAAAGACGTTCTAGCCCATCGTTTCTTCTTCATCTGGGTCCTCATCTATGACCACCAGTTTGTAGACCTCATAGTTCCTGTTGTTTCTGCCAATGGTACTTTACACTTCTTCAACCAGGAAATGGCATGGACTTGGCTAGTTCTTGTGAGAATGTCGTGATATAGTGACAGACTCTGACTGTTTGGATAATCGGCTCCCTTCTCTTTTGGCTTGCGCACTTAGTAGGCTTGTTAGATACCTTTTGCGAAGACATGGCAACAGTTAGGCTGCCTGAGCCATATCCTTGACTTCCTTCCCCTTTAGTGTCTAAGCTAGGAAATAAAGTACCAAAGAGTAAATTGTATGAAAACAAAATGCAAGAGTTAAATGCAGGAAAGAAATTATGTACAAGGTTAGGGGGATTGCCCCTAGGTTTGCCTCCTCATTGGAGGCACCTCGCCATTGGCTTAGCTGATGGCCCCAGCCCTTTCTTGCTCTGTAGGGCAAGGCTTGAGATTGCTAAAGAGGGTGCAGAGGTTGCTGATGTTGAGAGCATCGTCAGTCATCGATTTAGTGGGTGCTTCGGAGTCGTTAGCTACGATGTTCGGAGGTGGGGGGATTTTTGGAGAGCTAGGAGGAGCTTTTTCTGGAGAGGGCGGCAAAACTTCTAGGGAGCTGGAGAGAATGTTGGAGGTTGGGAGAACAATGTCGGAGACTTCTTGTGGAGAGATCTAGGAATTTTCTAGAGAGCTAGGAAGAACTTCTTTTGGAGAAGGCGAAGGATCTTCTAGAGAGTTGTGGAGAAGACCAAAAGCTTGGAATATCGGCTAAAGCTGTGCTGGCGAGTCGATGATCTTCTTTAAGACGAGGCTACCCTCGAATTAAAGCCCCACTAAGATGAAGTGGCATCACAATGACTAGGTTAGTGGCTTGGTGAGGTCCTTTGATAAGTGCCACGGGTACCCTAGTCCTGTGCCGTTGTGCTCCTCTAGTGTCTCAAGTGCATCCTTCATTTGTTTCTCTCGATGGCCTAGTCCTATTCCAGAGGTGTAGCCTATCTAGAGGAGGATCTCTCATAGTTTTCTCATGTACTCTGGGAAAGGAGAGGGAGCTGTGCTCAGGCTTCAAGGAGAGAAGATCTGTTTCACGCTTTCCACAACCTTGGCAACCAAATCTCTTCTTGAAGGTGTGAGTGCTAGTGCTGGCGTGGTAGTTGACACATGACAAGGTGTGCTTCTATTTCTATTGGCTTGTCCCCCATGATCTTAATTATTTTCCCCTGATGAGGAAATTTGATACATTGATGGTGTGGGGGAGTGACTGCCTTAATTTCTTCAATCCATTGATGCCTTAAGATGAGTCAATAAGAGATGGGTGCATCGACTACTATCAATTCAGTGTTATCTTCCATTAGGCCAATGATGACTTTGACGCTTATCTTGCACTGAGCCATCTTCTTGTTGTTATCATACCTTGACACTGTTAGGGCTTCTGGGCGTAGTTGGGCCTCTTTAACCCATTTAGTTTGAAGGTTTCTAGGGAGCATACATTCAAAGTTGCCCCTGTATCCACTAATACACTAGAAAGTTTAAAATTGTTTATTTTTATAGTGACACTCAGAGGTAAAGTCCTCCTTTCGGGAGGCGTTAGTTTAGAATCAGTGAAAAACAAAGTAGGTTCTATAAAGGCAGCAACTGGAACCGCTACCAATTACTCTGCAGGCATTTCTTCTAGTACTTGAGCTTTCTTCAACACTTCCATCAAGATGTTCCGGTGCTACTCAAAAGTTTTGATTAGCTCATAGATGGAGATCCTTGCCTGTGTCTTCTTTAGCTATCCCAGGATGTCGAATTCTCCTTCTGTTCGTCTAGGAACATCAAATTCTTGTCGCGAGGGAGGCAAAACTCTTTTAGTGACGACTAGGGGTGGCACGACTTGATTAGAGATTCAGCCAGTTTTAGTGATGGGAGCTTGTTGCGCCTGCTGGTGTCCTCCATTAGCTTGAGTAGGTTTGATCAATGATGCTGGACTCCTTAGCAGAGATTGCCCTTGACTCTTGGTTTGTCCATGACGTAATAGTGACAGGCCTGGCTGGGTAGGGACTCCATAAGGTTGCAGGATGTATCCATATGCAAAACCCCTTTCTATCATATCGTGGAACCCTTGAAAGCTGGGCATTTCATCTTGCAAGTAATCATTGTCAATCCACCCTCCGATTGGCCACCCATTGGACGATCCTCCATTGTCGGACTCAGGTGGACCTTGGGCCCAAGTTATCCCTTGATCTACATCATGATCAGCCTAGATAGTGATTACCTTCCCTTGATGCTTGAACATAAGGAGTTGAATCACCAGTGAGGCAATCGCTTGGATCTCTACTAGCCAAGACCTCCCTAATATTAATGGTTTGGCCAAGTCTTGCTCGATGGCGATGATCATGGTAGTGCTGGTGTGGGGGCCAATAGTGATGTCCATTTGAATAGTACCGATCACTTCCCTTTAGATTCCATCATAGGCTGTGCAAGTGAAACGGTGTTCCATGATTTCATCCTACTTGATGCCCCAGTAGTCAAGGGTAGACATGGCACAAACATTTTGGTTGGCACCAGTATCAACAAGCACTCCTGTGAAGGGGTAATCATTGACATCCACAGAGAGAGGTGGAGTTCTGCACCTCTAAAGACATATTGCTCTGCTCGAAGCCCTCAATTATTGTTCTAGCTAGCACGAATGGATCTTTGTTGCTAAATTATCAAATGGTTGTTGCTCAGCGTCTAGAAGGAAGTTGAAGTGATGCAGGAGGGTGAGGTCATCTATAAGCTCACATATATCCTATTGTCCATCCCTTGTATCATTTGTTTGGAGTTCCCATTCTTCGTCGATCAAAACTTCCTGCACTGGCATTGGTGGTGCATCTTCTTCTTCCTCTTCTTCGACTGGTGGCCCTAGATCTGGATTGGCTTCTACGCGCTAAAGGATCATCAATTCGTTCTGAGCTGTAGATTGTCAGTGTTCGACCTGTACATGGGCTATAGCATGATTAGGCATGGGGTACTGATGTATCTACAATCTGGGTTGCTCCCCTTGAGTTGTCTTCAATCTTTCACTAAGGATTGGCCATAAAATCTCTCCCTGTCATTCAGATCATATATCTTATCCTTTACCATAAGGCACTCCTCCAAGGCAGGCCCATTCTTCTGGTGGTATGGGTAGTATTTTGACATATCGATGTTGGGAGCATTCGACTTAGGCATTGGTAGCTGCAAATCTCCACTTTCGAGTAGCATTCTGAGCACGTCGCAGAGTGCTTGAGGAAGTGGGGGATAGTTTTGTCGCTTTGGCCCCTTGTAGTCTTGTGGTAGAGGAACATTGTTGTAGTTCCTCTACTGCTGCCCTTGCTGTGGCCTTTACTATTGCCCCTAGTGTTGGACCTGTTGTTGCCCCCCATACTGATTATTAGGCTGTCCCTACTACATGTACACGAGGTAGGTCGGCATTTGTTGACGTTGTTGAGGTTGCGGGGGTAGTTGGCACCGCTGCTAGTACTGCGTTAGAGGCTCTAGATACTGGTCGAGCTAGTTCTAATACTGTTCCAAGTGCCCTTGCTGGTGTTGGCGGTTCATTCGTCCTTTTCGACCTTGCTGCATTGAGACTTGTGCCATATTGCTGGTGATTCCTTCTATAGTGTGCCTAGCAGTCTTCTTCTTACCCTTCCCTTCTGATTCTAGGAACGGTAGATCATCCTTATTACGAAGGACCTTTACGACATGCTGGTAGAGCTGAGGGTATGTGTGGAAATCCCCCATTAGTAGGCATGCCTTGAGAACTCCTGTGGTGTTTGTAGCGATGATCTCCATGGCTTGGCTTTCCAGTATATAGCATTCTGATCTAGCTGCCATATCCCTCCACCTGCTTGTAAAGGTGATGAAATCCTCATTCGACTTCATCTTCTCTATGGTAAAATCTCCAAAAGTTGGCCTATGTGGCACACTATGACTATATTGGTTGAGGAACGTTTCTTCTACAATCTTGAAGTCTCGGAGATCATAGGCAGTGAGGGTGTCAAACCACTTCAAAGCATCACCTTCCAGTGTCTTGAAGAAGAGATAGACCATGAGTCCCTGGTCGTATCTTTATGATAGTGCATCCATAGTGAACTTGGTAAGGTGGTTCCTTGGATCATCTGTCTCATCATACTTCCTCATCTTCGGAAACTTAAATCCTGGAGGTAAGCTAAAGTGAGGGAACTTGGAAGTGTCGAAGCAGATGGGTGCCTTCGATGTGACTCCTGCTCCCACTAATGCTTCTGAAATGAGGCATTTGATATCTAGGCTTGGGATGACTGGTTGCCCGTTCACCTGGTACCCTTGAGTTCGCTAGGGATGGTATAGCTAAGGGGTATTGTATGGTAAAGAGAATGGTACAGGCTAAGTTGGAGGGTAGTAGGGTTGCATTGTGGGTGACAAGGATGGTTGGGTTGCCCCTAGGTAGTGAGGTGAAACATGGCTCAGTGGTGAATGAGGGATTTGGTGGATGGAAGGGTAGATGGAAGTAGTGGCATACGGTGACAGCAAGCTTTGACAAGGGAAGTTGATTGTAGGACTGGGTGGCACTGAGTATGTAGGTGCAGTCAGTGGGCCTTGGTGGGAACTCAAAAGAGGGGGTCCATGCGTGTGTGGGACTTGTGTCCTTGCAACCATCCCCGAAGGGTGTTGATACGCTAGGTAATGGAGTGTTTGGTCAGTGGCTCCCTCAGATAGTTAGTGCGAGTTAACTGATGTCGACCTTGTCGTTGCTCCTACGACCATGTGACCGAATGAGGCACTCCTTGGTTGAGAGTAGTCTACATCCCCCTCTTCTTCAATCTCTTCATCTACGTATTGTCAATTGGAATAGAGATGGTAATGGAAGAGTAATTATAGGGGATAGACACATGAGGGAACTTTTGACAGCCTTTCTATTGCACAAACCATGGAGTATCTGGCTACTTGGCATTGGACGTCAGTGGGCTGAAGAGGAACTTGTGCTGGGTCCTAGAACTGTCAACTTGTCTTGTAGATGTTGAAGCAGTCATCATCTCTGTAGTTGACATGTTGAAAGGGTCGAGGTACGAGTGCAACCACTCTTGTTGGACATTTGATAGCATCAATTGGCATCCCTTGTGCTTCTTCTTTATAAGGTTATTACAAGTTTCAACTAGAATAGGAAAAGATTACAGACTCCTTTCAATTTTAACCTATTACATGTATTCTCAAAAAAAAAAAATTACAACTCAATGTAAACAAAGTGCAAAGGGAAGCTTTCAACTTGTGAAGGAAGTAACCAGGACTGCTTAAGAACTTCCCTGTAACCTGTTATTAAAACTAAAGGCCAAACTACCCTGCAAGCAAGGCACACAATGCGTGTCTGCCTGACGTCACCATACGTAACAATGTCAGATCTTGTCAACGATATGATAGGCGACGGAGACAGGCATTGGTCTGACAGGCGGTTCAAATGCTTGTCTGCTCCAACAATCGGAATCTGTCCTAGATAGATGGCACGTTAAACAAGGTTGTTTATGTAGACAAGTTTCAGACAGAACGCGATTTTTACTTGTTAGAGTGGCTAATTATTGGATCAATTAAACCTATGTTCACTCAACTTGTTAGGCTCCTATGGTAATGGAGTAAAGGCTTTTCCTTTGGGAAACTAGGGTTACACCCAGTGGGATTTCTCTTCTGTGGTACCACCCTTAGATCTTTGAGAGATCTACAAAGGAGGCCTAGGCTGTGGGTTTGTCTCTCTATAAAGGGGCCTACAACCTAGAATTCTGTCCTTAGAGTCATTTCCTAATACACCACAAAGTAATAAGTAAACAAAGAACAATAGAGTATCGGGTCTCTATTAAGGTATATTACTGCCTTAGTGAGAAGAAAGGAAGCAATAATATAACCCTAAGACATTGTAAGGGTCTAACCTAACTATCACAACCAAGAACTGAGTATGGGAGCACTAGCCTGGTTCATCCAACCTAATTGATCTAGTTAGAGAGTGATTCCCCAAGGAATCGTAACTCTAATGTCAAACAAATAGTTTCTACCCTAATGGCAAACATCAAGCAAAGCCTAAAATCCGATAAAAAAACTAAAATGAACAGGTGAATATGTTTTTTTTTTCTTTTTTTAAACTACTGTAGATCAAGAAAAATCAGTATAGGTTACAAATAGACAAAAGATCTACAGCAAAAATCCTACTGTCTGGATCCGTCGCTTCCCTGACAGGCGCCTAAAGATGTCATCGACTGGTGTCAAACAAGTCTCGACGTCGCTTGTACAAGCAGCTAGAGATCTAGACCACTAACTGCAAAGAAAAACTAATAAAAAGGTCTTGGATGTCGCAAAATCCTATGCACACAACTCCCAGAACCTAAAAACTACACCTAGACCTATGAAAAGTAAAAGAAGGGAGGAAAAACTTACATTGCATGAAGGGTTGGCTTAAAAGAGGTCCCACTGTGATCGCTAACTTTTGTGGATGTGGATTTTTGTGAAGGATTGCAGAATCGACGAGGTGTCCCGTCACTTCTTCAATCCTTGTGATCGCCACTTGTAGATTTGCTTTCACCGGTTGACATGGTACCTTCGAAAGATGAATGGAGTTGTGGTTGTGCAGGTTCTCAATTCATTGGATCAGTGGTAGGATGTCGCCCAGCAGCTTCCTCATGCTTTGTAATATCCTTCCCTTCAAAATAAATGGAAAATAGACCTAGGCTAGTTTTAAGTGTAGTAAGTGAAATAAAGAGAAATAGCAAATAACATAAACAAACAAATCTAATACTAACTGAGGGTTGTCCCTACATGCATATACTATGGGGTTACTCTATGGAAGTAATGCAAAATTATGAAAAGAAAAGGGGGTAGGAAATGGAGACTCCCTGTCACCCTCGTGCGCTTCTGGGTGGATGATGAAAGTGGGAACCAGCGGACAGAGCTCCAAGATGGGTCTTACTCTTAAGAATGGTTGGTCTCCCGTGAAATCGGATGGAGTAGGATTGGAGAATCTTCCTTTGCACAATCTCTCAAAAGGATGGGAACACGTTAGGGTTTCTAGAGAAATGTTAGGGTTCTCTCTTTATAATTCTCGGGTTCTTTCTTTCTTCTCTAATTTTCAAATTTCCTCTAATTCTCAGGCTCAATCCCTTGTAAGTGGGGCTCAAGGGGTCTATTTATAGAGCTGAGGTGCCGAATCTCAAAATCTGGCGAGAAATCTCATTTAAAAATAAGTCGCCTATAGGAGAGGCGACGAGATGTATCAAGTCGCCAGTAAGACAGGCGACGACAATGAACATCTCATTTTTAAGCTTACGCGGAGAACCATGCCAGATGGCAATCAAATATTCTGTATCAGCTAGTTGTCACTTCATGTGGCGATGACAAGGAATTTTCCATTTTCTACTTCACACAGAGAATCATGTCAGATAGGTAAGATATATTCCATGTCAGTACGTCACCGATGCACATGGTGCCTAGATACCAAAGAAGGAATATTTTGAAACATTAAGATCATAAAATATCTATTACAAATCCATTATCCAACCTTAATCAAATCAATGCCAGAAATCATACTCGTAATAACAAGTAATTTTGATTTGTAAATTAAATCAATTAAAAATTACGAGAAATCATTAATTAAAATCATGGATTGGTATAAAATATTTTGATTTGTAATTACCTTCATTTTGGATTTTATCTTTATTTTTAAGCATTATTTCCAATTAAAATGTAAAAATAATAAAAAATCTCGTTTTAATTGTAAAAATAAAGATATGATCTTAACTTAGTGTCATCCTTTATTTCTATGTTTTCCTGAATTATTTAACATTCATATATATTTATATGATATGTTATATATCTTAAGTACCTTGGAAAATGATAGAAATAATATTAATAATGGAAAAAAATCATGATAAAATTTATATGTCCCATATATTATGTTAAAACCCATGATGACAAAATATATCAAAGAATTCATGTCAGACATTAGTCGCCGTGCACTTCAGCGTTTGTTTTTTGTCACCTATATAAGAGGCGACATATCATGTTGTCACATAAAGTGGCGACTAGACCTGTCACCCTCTAAACTAGTGGCAACATGGCCTCTTTTGCGACACCAACCCTGTCTTTTATTTTAAACCCAAAAAATGATTCCAAAATCCCTTAAATTATAAAAACATTCATTTAGAACCAAAATACTCAAAACTACCACCATTTTGAGTAGGATGGGAATGTTAGCTCTGCCACAACTAGCAACTTGCACTGACAATGTCCAAGGGATTCGAACCAGCTACTAATTCGAAAGTGTTAGTTCTGACGACCTTGAATCTAATAAAATCGAGAATGCTTTTAAAAGTTTAAGGAATAATTTGGAAAATATGTCAAAAATCCTTAGAAATGAGATTTGTGGCACCTCAAAGGTTCCTATCCATACTAACCCTGGGAAATGCGAAAACAAGATATCTACACAGCCCAAGATGCAGATACATCAGAACCCTCTACCGAACCATATCGTGGCCCTTGTGTGCACTGAAGACAAACAACCTATAGCTCCAGCTGAAGTGGTAACCTTTTAGCACATACAAGCCAACTTGGACTTAGGGTCACCTAATGCTGAAACAGAGGAATCTGGAGCAAGAGATGCCAATCCAGGAAGTCTCGTTCGACGAAGAATGCAAAGCTGAGATAGATGATACATGGGACCCTTAGCCAGACGAGCTCACTGGTGATACCAACTTCCTCAATCACCTCGACATCCTCCCCAATGATGACCAGCAGTTTCTTGGCAATTTGGATAATGAAGTCATTTCCATACTGAGTAGAGAAATCATCATAAGCTTTAAGTAAAGGAACATCACCTTCAAGGATATAGAGCTACCACCATTGAAGGAGTGTTCTCGGCCATTAATCATCTTTGTAGCTCTCAATGATTATCCCCTGACAGGAGTGCTCGTCAATATAGGCATCAGCCGAAGTGTTTGTTTCATATCCACTCTAGACTACTAGGGCATCGAGGAGGGCCAAGTCATTGAGCACCACTTTGCCTACACAGCCTATGATAGAGGCCTAAGATTGGTGGTTGGTATAGCTTAGTTGGACATTACCATCGGCCCCCTAACTATTACTACAATGGTCGTCATCATGGAACATGACCTAGCTGAGCCCTTAATTCTATGGAGATCCTAGCCATTGCCTCTCTAGTACATCAATTCCTCAAATTCAAACATCAAGGGAGGGTAGTCACCATTCAAGCTGATCACGATGTAGATGAGGGGATGACTTGGGCACAGGCACCGCTAGAGCCCACCAATGGAGAACCACCTTCACGATTACCCAACGGGTGGTCGATAGGAGGATGGATTGATGATCCTTACTAGCCTGAGGACACACCGAGCTTCCAAGGGTTATATGATGAGACAGGCATGAGCCTCACATGAAAACATGTCTAGTCACCCTATGCGAGCCTTATGCAACAAGGCCCAACATTGCTCTACCATAGACAAATCAAGAACCAGGGGAAGTCTCTATTAAAAAGGCCTATGTTACTGATCAACTCTACTTAGGCTCATGAAGCTCATCAACAAGCCCTTATCACCAGAATGGGCCAAATTTCAAATCAAGCTACGCTACCTCCAACCACTGTGGAAAGAGCCTTACCTCCCTCACACTGAGAGTTCGATGTACCTAGAAGGACAGAGGGAGAATTTAACATTCTGGTGCAACTAACAAACACGCAAGTGAGGATATCCATCTATGAGCTGATCAAAGCCTCTAAGTGACATCGTGATATCCTGATCGATGTCTTGAAGAAAGCCCAAGTGCCAAAAGACATGCCTGCGAAGTCCCTAGTGGCGATTGTGGTTGCAACCTTTATTAAACCTATTCTATTTTTCACAGATTCTGAACTGGCTCCTCCCAAAAAGAGGTCCTTACCTTTAATTTTACTATAAAGATAAATAATTATGAACTTTCTGGTGTGTTAGTTGATACAAGAACAACCTTGAATATATGCTCCCTAGAAACTTTTAATATGCTTGGACTTAAAGAAGATCATATGCGCCTGGTGGCTCTAAAAGTGTCAGGATATGACAACAATACAAAAAAGGTGCATGGCAGAATCAATGTCAAGGTTGCCATTGGCCCGATAGAAATGGAGACTGAGCTGATAATAGTCGATGCATCTATCTCCTATCGACTCATCTTAGGGCGCCAATGGATTGAGGAAATTAGGGTTATCACCTCCCCGTGTCATCAGTGCATAATGTTCCCTCATCAAGGGAAAATAATCAAGGTCAAGGGAGACGAACCAATCGAAGTTGAGGCGCATCTCATTATAGTCCCAACCACCACACCAATGCTACCACCTGCTCCTTTAGAGAAAGATTCAGTAGTCGAGGTAGTGAATACCATGAAGCAAATCTTTATTCCTCGAAGCCTAGACACAACCCCCTCTCCTTTCCTAGAATACATGCAAGGACCGTGGGAGCTTCTCTTGTGCATAGGCTACAAGCCAGGGATAGGACTACGACATCAAGAGCATGGAATGGTGGACGCGATCGAGATGTCCAAAGAGCACAATGGAATAGGACTAGGGTATCCCTAGTACATATCGAAGGATCTCACTAAGCCACTGACTTGGACATTGTCGAATCATTTCTTATTAGTTGGGCTTCAGGTCTAGAACAACCTTACTTTGAAGAAGATTACTGATCTGCCTTCATCCATCCCACCATCCATCCAAGCTCCTGAATCCTCCCTCAATCCTCTAAAAGCTTCCCCTCTCTCTCCTAACTCTCCAAAACTCCCCCTGCCACCGAACATCTCTGTAAATGACCTATCCAAGGCACTCCCTGAAGAAGCAGAAGCTAGACACACCAACATCCTCGACCTCTGTGACTTCACCGTGCTTTTCAATGACCTGTGGCCTTGCCCCTTTAAGCAAGGAGGGGCCAAGGCCATTCACTCAGCCAGATGGAAAAGCGCCTTCGACGAGGAGGCAAACCTAGGGGCATTCCCCTAGCCTTGTAAATAATTTCTTTCCTGCTTAGAACACTTGTCTTTTATCTTCATACAGTTTACTTTTCAATACTTTATTTTCTAGTGAAGATAATAAAAGAGAAGGTAGTGGAGGACATGGTTTGGACGGCCTAACCGCCATTGTATCCTCACTAAGGGTATCTAACAACTCTATCAAATGTGTAGCCCAAGTAAGGAAGGAGCTGATCATGCAGACTATTAGAGTTTGTCACTACACCATGGCATTTCCACAAGAGCTAGCACAGTCCCATGCCGTCTTTTTAGTTGAAGAAGTATCAAGCACAACTGGCAAAAACACTAGGAACTATGAGGTCTATGAGCTAGCGAACACAGATGAAGACCTAGATGAAGAAGAAACAATGGGCGAAACCGTCTTCAATGAAATGATGAAGAAATATGATGAATGGACTAAGGCCACTGCTGAAAAAACAGAGAAGATAAATCTGGGAACTGAGGAAGACCCAAGACCAATCCAAATTAGCTTTAGGCTTAGCTTGGATGAACGACACCGAATGATAGGTCTACTCAAGAAATATGTAAGCGTTATGGCATTCTCCTTTGAAGAAATGGCCAGCTTTGAGTCGTCCCTAGTAGAGCACAAACTTCTCCACAAGCCAAACACAAGGACCGTAAAGCAGAAACTCCAAAGGTTATAGCCAAAACTAGTGCTGAAAGTCAAAGAGAAGATAAACAAGCTACATAAAGCTAAGTTCATCCGAGTGGTGGTCTATCCCAAATGGATCACCAACATAGTCCCGGTCATGAAGAAAATTAGTAGAGTTCGAGTATGCATCGACTATAGGAACCTCAATGAAGCTTGCCCAAAGGATGATTTCCCCCTATCACATATTGGCATCCTCATAGACAACACCGTAGGCCATGAAAAGCTCTCCATCATGGACGGCTTCTCTGGATATAACCAAATCAAGCTCACGGAAGAAGATCAAGAGAAGACATCATTCACAACTCCATGGGGGACCTATTGTTACGTCGTCATGTGCTTCAGTCTAAAGAACACTGGAGCCACCTACTAGAGAGCCATGATGGCGATTTTCCATGACATGATGCATGATTACATGGAGTGTTATGTGGACAATCTGTTGGTGAAGTCAAAGATAAGAGAAGGACACTTTGAAGCCTTAGAGAGAGAACTCTGGAGGGCAGACCAATACAACCTCCGGATGAATCCAAAGAAGTGCGTCTTCGGAGTAATCGTCAGAAACTACTCGGGTTCATTGTAAGTAAGAGGGGAATAGACGTAGACCCTATAAAGGCTAAAGCAATCGTAGAAATGTCACCTCTGAAGAACATCAAGGAGCTCAGAGGACTCATAGGGAGGCTACAATTCATCCAAAGGTTCATCTCCCAACACGCGGAAAAGTGCAAACCCTTTTATGAGGTACTGAAAGGTAGCACGAAATTCAAATGAGATGAGGCCTGTCAAAAGGCATTCAATGGCCTAAGGCTCTACCGCCTCAACCCTTCGGTACTAGCTACACCAATTCCCGAGCGGACCACTTCTGCTATACTGTGCGTTCATTGACAAATCTCTGGGTGTCGTTCTAGCACAGCACGAAAAAATAGGGAAGAAAGAAAATACTGTCTACTACTTGAGCAGGATGTTTGTGGAATACGAAAAGTAGAACTCCCAGATCGAGAAACATTGCCTAGCGCTAGTATGGCTTCCCAAAAGCTCAGACATTACATCCTAACACACAAAGTCTGCTATATAGTCAAGATAGACCCCATCAAATGTATGTTCGAGAAGCCCACATTGTCCAGAAGAGTCGCACACTAGCAGATGCTCCTCACAAAATTTGACCTGTAGTTTGTCACGCAAAAGGCAGTCAAGGGGCAAGCGATCGCCGATTAGCTCGTCGAGCTACCTCTACCAGAATATCTAGCCGACTTCCGAGATGAAGAAATCCTTGCCATCAACGACATCACCTCGCTAGTTAGAGAGTGGACTCTCCACTTTGATGGGGCACTTAATTCGTAAGGAGTTGGAGTAGGGGCAACGCTTCTCACTTCAGAGAGTGTTTTCATCCCTATCTCCATACAACTAGGCTTCTTGGTGAGCAACAACATCGCCAAGTATGAGGCTCTCATCTTTGGGCTACGGACAACTCTCAATCTAGGGGAAAAAGGACTCAAGGTAGTAGGAGATTCACAGCTCGTCATCTGGTAAGTCTTCAGTAAGTACAAGACTCTCTCACCAAGGCTCTAGGAGTATCATGATCTTGTAAGAGCCTTGCTGAAGAATTTGAGAGTGTGGTATATGTGCACACAATTAGAAGCAACAACATCCTGGTGGATTCACTGGCTTCACATGCATCATCGTTCCCTTTCAGTCTGGAAGGTGATGAACAAGTGGTCATCTTGCAAAGGATCAATTCACCAATGGTGGAGTCAGTTGCAAAATGGGTTCAAGAACTTCAAGAAGAGTCTTATCGAGAGAATATGCTGCACGTCGAGGTTTGCTACCAAGGAACCACTAAAGTCGATGATGGGAACCTGTAGTACTACGACATTCTAAATTACCTACAAGATGGTACCTTCATGCTATGTGCTACTTCCAAAGGAAACGAAGCTTTGAGGAGAATAGCAACTACGTACTACATCAGAGGCAACACATTATTTCAAAAGTTGCCATTGGACATCGAACTCCGATATGTTGATGCATCAGAAGCGGCCAAAATTCTCAAGGAAACACATGAATGAGCGTGCAAGGACCACGTCAATTCTCATGTCATGGCCAAGATGATCATCAGAAGAGGGTACTACTGGCCTACAATGGAGGCTGATTACACAGCCAAAGTCAAGAAATGCATGAGCTATCAATTACATGCCAACGAAATCCACGCTCTTGCCTTAGCACTCCATGCAATGTCAGCCCCCTGGCCCTTCTCTATGTGGCCCTTCAAGATGATCATCAGAAGAGGGTACTACTGGCCTACGATGGAGGCTGACTGTGCAACCAAAGTCAAGAAATGCATGAGTTGTCAATTACATGCCAACAAAATCCACGCTCTTGCCTTAGCACTCCATGCGATGTCAGCCCCTTGGCCCTTCTCTATGTGGGCCTTTGATGTGGTTGGGTTGATACAACAAGCCAAGTGAAGCACCTTCATCCTCACTACGACAAAGTACTTCACCAAGTGGGCAGAAGTGGAAGCATTCATGAACATCATAGCCACAAGCTCTTACAAAGGAACATCATCTCCAGGTTCAGGGTTCCTAAAGCCTTAGTTGTAAACAACGGGCCAATCCTCATCTCAGAGGAGTTTGTTCAACTATGCAAAATGTTCAATATCACTCTCCATCACTCCTCTCTTTACTATCCACAAGGAAATGGGCAAGTAGAAGCTACTAATAAGATCCTAATAAAAATCATCAAGAAGACGATAGACGTTGCCCAGGGATCAAATTGTACAGATAAACTAAGTAATGCACTATGAGCTTACTGCACCACCATAAGGATGCGATGAGCCAAACGCCCTATGCCTTGACCTTTGGGATGGAGGCAGTTGTTCCATATGAAATCCTGATCATTAAGAGTCCAGGTTGATGTGGGAATGTCTATCGATGAAAAGAGCCAAGCATTGTTGCTCCACTTGGAACTCCTTGATGAGAAGCAACTCACAATTGCCGAGCACATGCACATCTACTGACAAAGAATGACTAGGGCTTCTCAAAAGAAGGTGATCGAATGCAAGTTTAACATAGGTGATCTAGTGCTTAAGGAGGTGCTACCTGTCAATAAACCACATCCTAAGGAAAAGTTGAAGCCAAACTAGGAAGGACCTTACATTGTGGTAGTTGCATATCCAAGGAACGCTTATCGATTGTCCCAAAATGCGATAGATTTTCCTAACCCCTGGAATGCAACACTGGAAAAAGTACTATCCTTAATCAATGAGTCTGCACCTAAAGAGTCCTAGGACCTAGGCCTAAGCTGGAAAAGACGGTCACCCCAAGAGCCTATAACGAAATAGATACTTAGGGTGACCCACACTTTGTCTTGTGCCCTTACATACACTACACCAGGAGATAAGAGCAAGGCAAGCTTGAGACTAAGGCATATTATAAACGCTGCTCGCCAGGCATAACGTGGCATCCTAGCAAAAGTCCGAAAGGTGGTGATGGGTGAGCATTATATCACGAACAAACGTAGAAAGCGCATAAAGAGGGAATGAGCATATGAAATAAAGAGGAGTGATTCGACCCATCTATAATAACTATCTATTGGTCGATCACTCAAAATAGGGATGAGACCACTGATGTTCGGTAGGTGTACTATCATAGCATAAATCTCAGTGAGTAGTGATGGGTAGACACCTGCCTAAGCTAAGAAAATAAATGGAAAAAGAAAAAGAGTCGAAAAGACAGTAGCAAAAAAGTTGCCCAATTGACCAAATAAAAGAGAGGGACAAGATGGCAGCAAAGAAGCTATCCTTAAAAACAAACCTCAGGGAAATAATTGCACATTAGGATCAAACACCGGCAAGCAATACTAGAACTTAAGCCCTCCGAACCTCCCCCATTGTCTTACACACATAGGCAAAGAAGAAGCCGCCCTAAATGTTCAATGACTGAATAGGATAAGGGAGTGGCTAACTAAGAAGGCGAAGGGATGGAACAAGAGTCTCTAAAAGGTGTAGACATGACACAAGGGATATACCTGGGATGGCAAAGCACGATCCAAAAGGCTAAAGTAAATCCTAGGCTAAGGCTTGAAGAGGTTACCCATTCTTCCCATAAAGAAAACCCAGAAATCCAAAAAAATTAGAAAACCAAGAAAAGCCAAAAAAAAATCCACCCCTACCTACAAGTGAAGTAGGGAAACCAAAGTTGATCTGGCCAGTGATGAAACAATCGATCTGTCAAGTTTTGGAATTAGACGTCCTATCCAAGCATATTTCACGGCTTGGGTGCATTTTTTCCACAAAACGTTGCCCTGCAATGATCTTTAGAGCATCCATGGATGACTCAGATTCGGTGTCCACTGGGCTCCGATTTTCCATCTCTTAGTTAAGGCCAGGACTAACTCCCTTGACCTCATGTCTAACGTCTCAACTGACTAAGTTTGCACAAACACACCCCATATAATAACTTAGTCAAGAATCAATGCTAAGAAAGGTACGCCCTTTTGCTACTAACGAATATTATCTAGTGTGTAGAAAAGATACAATCCACAAGGGCATCCCCTCAGGTTGAACAACAAGGAATACACATGATATTAATACAGTTTGCCCTGAATGCCAAGCATCCTGTCGAACTCCTCCCTTTCCTCGACATATCACTGTGGAGTTGGTCGAAGCCGCGAATACCACGCCATATACTTAGCCTCCTGCGACTCCCTCGTGGTTGTAGAAAGCTGGACACCTCTGAAAGCTATTCGTCGACCAACAGAAGCCCAACAAACTATGTACTACAAGACCAGCCTCTCGTCACAGTCTCCATCTTCCCTCCGAGCATGGATGGGGCAAGTCATCACTGAATCTGTTGGAGTGGAGAATCCCTGGCTTAGTAGATGCATACACCAATGGATTGGATACAACACAAATTACCTGGCCCCCACTAGCACTAGCTCTAAATGATGATAAGTTGTAGTCATCACCCGAGCCTTGAAAGCTTCTGGTAGCTGTGGCACATAATCAAAGTCCTCCAGAGATAGCCCACCTAAGCGAAGGACACAATCATGAAGACTCATCTTATCAAAATCACTAAAGCAGCGACAATGAGATATGAATCATCTATGAAGGAGAAAAGGAGAACCGAAGAACTTTCCTGAACATGAAGCACTAGACAACCCCTCCATTGTGTATGTGAGAACGGCTGGGCTCAAATATAGATCAGGGTGAGCTACCATCAACATCAGAAGATCGACGTGGTCATCAACAAACAACGCAAGGCCTCCAACGTCGATAAACAAGCATGTTCGTAGCTCCGACTTAGATAAAGCATGAGTACATATAAGCTTCCATAAGCCTCTGAGATAAAGCCTTCCCCCCTGCATCAAGCCTTCGCTAGCTTCCCGGCCTTTGCCTAGGAACGAGCCAACCTTCCGAGCTTCTACAGTCTCGACGGATATCACAAAACAATTGTCCGGTGTTGTCGCAGATTCCACTGCAAGGCCTAGAAGGGAGGTGGCCTCCTCAACAGTAATCAATGTTTCCCCGTAGGGAAAATTAAATGTATTTGAGGAGTTATTCCAAAAAAGCCAACAACGCATGCAAAAGTGGCCATGGCACAGATGTACGCACCAAATCCAACAGATTTTCGAAGCCACTACATCCGAATAAGTACTTGTTGTCCTCCACATGATTGAGCAAGCAACAATTATGGAAGTGGAAGGAGTTGTGGATGTTGGGACATTCATAAAGGTTGACAATAACCTGTAATCCCAACAATTTAGCATAGAAGCATGTAGGACAACAAGAGGAACAAGGAAAACAACAATTATGGCATCAACAAACATACCTTATCCTCACAAAAAGCCCTCATCAGATGATTAGGCATATCAACCACCATCTCCACGGTAAAGAGAGAGTAAGAAAAAGAGGGAAGCTTCATGATTAAAGCAAGAGGGAGGGAAAAATCTTGAAACAGGAGAGGGATGACATCTGGAAGGTCCCCAGGGCCTCTATTTATAAGCCCCTGTTAAATTAACCTAAGTTTGAGTTTGAATGGGAGAGACTCTACTTGTCGCCTCTGTCACAAGAGACTAGGCACGATGCCTACTAAAGCGGCAACATTTGACGACACCTATACGACAGGCGAC
>JAMKQA010004259.1:0-14238 GCA_024699735.1 Posidonia australis | reverse complement strand
GTAATTATAATATGAACATTGGCATAACTATTGCCCGATGAGGAAAATCGGAAGCCTGCTTGCTTAGGAAGAGTTTGATCCTCCTCACGTGTTACTACTTGTGTGACCTAGGGAGTGAGGGAGTGACTATCCATGGGAAAGTGGGTGAAATGTACAAATTCTTAAGGGACCTACACCTCCAGAGGGTGAAAAAATGTTAGGGCATAAGTGAGAGTGCGACCAATAAAAAACATAGACTTTGGAGCACAAAAGAAATAAGAAGATAGAAGTTGCAGATAGAAGTTGGCTCCAATGAGAGAGGCATGTAGGACGACTCTATCCCTATCATATAACTTAGAGAGGAGTTGAAGCATACACCTACCAAGCCCACATGATCAAAGGGACTAGCCACCCCTTTTATATCAAACTAAAAGAGCAACCACCCCTCAGCATAGGTGTTTATTACCTCCAAGCAGGGATAGGGTAGGTCAGCATGCCTTTGAGGGAATAAAAGAAAAATGAATTATTGAAAAGAGTAGGTGTAGGGCCCTAGGAGTTTGGCATGGAGCCCATTTTGTCCCTAAAGACCATTGGTTGAGTGAGAGCCACCATAAACCCAGAGATCCTGGTAGCATCAAATGAGTCAAGGACAATCAAGTTCCTTATAGCAGGTAATGAAGGCTTCTTCGGTGCTGAGGGCATATCTTCTATCAACCATTCATAAATCTTGCTTCCATCTTAAGAGTTCTACATAAATCATTTGGCATTTGGCATTTACCATTGGAGAATTCGCCACTTTTGCATTTTACATCGCTTCGCAAGGCGTTTGCCCACATTCCAACTAGGGGCATGCCAACTGCCTTTTGAGTTGGAATGTTGGCAAATAAGGGAGCTCAACCAGGGGCATGTTAACGGCTCTTTGGTTGGACGTAGGTCTTTGACTAGGGGCATGCCAACTGCCTTTCTAAGTCAAGAAGATCATGGGGACAGTACTACTTTCGGGAGCATGTAGATGAGGCTTCTTGCAAGCATTTCAGGATAAGCCTGTCAGTACACAGGAGCATAGCCGCCACAGCACATGAAACCGACAGCTAACATGTATGGCAATAGCTCATCGGTCCACCATGCTTCTTCCAAAACGAGAACAAACCTTGTCTGCCTAGAGCAAAAAAGACATGGAAAATGGATTTCCAGAATCCTGCCTCAACGTTTAACAAGTGCCAATTCACTTCAACCATGGCAATATTCAACAATGAAGAGGACATGCCCCAAAGCTCGTGGTCCTCAGCAATCAATATACCAAGCCATATTTGCAGAATATCAGAACAATGCTCAGGTGGCACCATGGTTGGATATCCCTGCACGACACATGGGGTAGCAGATATGACAGTTATCCAATGGGCCCATCACATACAGGCAGTGCAAGTACTTTAATTACCAAGGTCTAAGTGTAGAATGGCTGCAGGAATTGCATTGTTGTCCTCCGCACTCTGTAATCTACAAAAGGCAGAAAGGCAATACCAAAAAAATGAATGCACAAGTCTTCAAGTTCACTAGATGGGGAAATTTGCAGAAACCCCCTGAGATTGGGAGACTTGCAGAAAACCCCCTTTATACCATAAGGGTGCGACATATCACATTTGAGCAGAAGCTTGCAAGCACCCAACAGAATATCAAATATCACAATAGCTATACAGCAATCAGATATGCCCAGTTGCGGATATGCCCCAACTTTTTGTGAAACCTGCAGCAAAGCCAGCACTCCAGCAAGGAGGATATTGCATATGCATCTTAGCGAGAACACCAGCTTCCATGCCACAGAACCAGCAGCAAGCAGTTCTGCCCTCCAGATTGCATCTGAGACGGTTTCCTTCCTAGGGGACAATCCAGGGATTATCGCTTTTGTTTTTCCAGGTTCTCGCTTCGAGCGGACGAGATCTTTCTATCCCTTTCTTTCCTTTGATTTTCGCGAGCGCGAAATCCTCTTGTTTGACCTTTGATCGGGCGGTCAAGGTCCGTTTCCTTCGCTTTCCTAGGGTTTTCGCGAGCACGAAATCCTCTTGTTTGACCTTTGACCGGGCGGTCAAGGTCCTTTTCCTTTGCTTTCCTAGGGTTTTCGCTGGCACGAAATCCTCTTTTTTGACCTTTGACTGGGCGGTCAAGGTCCTTTTCCTTCGCTTTCCATGGATTTTCGCGAGCGTGAAATCCTCTTGTTTGACCTTTGACCAAGCGATCAAGGTCCTTTTCCCTTGCTTTCCTGGGATTTTCGCGAGCGCAAAATCCTTTTGTTTGACCTTTGACCAGGCGGTCAAGGTCTTTTCCTCTACTTGGATCTTCGCGTGTGCGAAATCCTTTTTCTTGGCTTCTGAACAGGCGGTCAAAGTCGACCTTCGACCGGGCGGTCAAGGTCCTCTCCTTTGCTTTTGTTGGATTTTTGCGAGCGCGAAATCCTCTTATTGGACCTTTGACTGGGCGGTCGAGGTCCATTTCCTTCGCTTTCCTTGGATTTTTGCGAGCGCGAAGTCCTCTTGTTTGGCCTTTGACCGGGCAGTCAAAGTCCTTTTCCTTTGCTTTTCTTGGATTCTTGCGGGTGTGAGATCCTTTTCCTTGGTTTCTGACCAGGCGATCAGAGTCGAACTTTGACAGGGCGGTCGAGGTCATATCCTCCCCCTTTTGGATTTTCGCAGGTGCGAAATCCAGCTTCTTGATTTTGACCAGGTGGTCAATGTCATTTGCCCCTTTTGGATTTTCGCGGGCACGAAATCCAGCATCTTGACTTTGACCGGGCGGTCAATGTCGTTTGCCCTTCTTGGATTTTCGCGGGCGCGAAATCCAGCTTGCTGACTTTGACCGAGCGGTCAATGTCATTTGCCCCTTTTGGATTTTCGCAGGCGCGGAATCCAGCTTCTTGACTTTGACCGAGCGGTCAACGTCATTTGCCCTTTTTAGATTTTCGTGGGCGCAGAATCCAGTTTCTTGACTTTGACTGGGCGGTCAACGTCATTGACCCTTTTTGGATTTCCGCAGGCGTGAAATCCAACTTGCTGACTTTGATCAGGCGGTCAATGTCATTTGCCCCTTTTGGATTTTCGTAGGCGCGGAATCCAGCTTCTTGACTTTGACCGGGCGGTCAATGTCGTTTGCCCCTTTTGGATTTTCATGGGCGAGAAATCCAGCTTCTTGACTTTGACCGGACGGTCAATGTCGTTTGCCCCTTTTGGATTTTCGCGGGCGCGAAATCCAGCTTCTTGACTTTGACCGGGCGGTCAATGTCATTTGCCCTTTTGGATTTTCGCAAGCGCGAAATCCAGCCTGTTGACTTTGACCAGGCGGTCAATGTCATTTGCCCCTTTTGGATTTTCGCGGGCGTTGAATCCAACTTCTTGACTTTGACCGGGAGGTCAATGTCATTTGCCCTTTTGGATTTTCCCGGGCGCGAAATCTAGCTTGCTGATCTTGACCAGGCGGTCAAGGTCCTTTGCCCCTTTTGGGATTTTCACGAGCGCAGAATCCACCTTGCTGGCTTTGACCGGGTGGTCAAATGTCCTTTTCCTATAGTCCAGCTAGTTGACTTTGACCAGGCGGTCAAAGTCCTTGGTTTCTTGGATTTCTTTGGGCAGGAAATCCTATGGCTTGACCTTTTGACCTGGTGGTCAAGGTCCCTAGCCCCTTTCTCGGATTTCCTTGGGTAGGAAATCCTGTGGCTTGACCTTTTGACCTGATGGTCAAGGTCCCTAGCCCTTCTCTCGAATTTCCCCGGGCAGGAAATCCAGCTACTTGACCTTTTAACCAGGTGGTCAAGATCCTAGCCCCTCTTTCGGATTTCCTTGGGTAGGAAATTCTATGGCTTGACCTGATGGTCAAGGTCCTAGCCCCTCTTTTGGATTTCCTTGGGCAGGAAATCCTATGGCTTGACCTTTTGACCTGATGGTCAAGGTCCTAGCCCTTCTCTCGGATTTCCTCGGGCAAGAAATCCAACTGCTTGACATTTTGACCAGGCGGTCAAGGTCCTTGTCCTTTCTCTTTTGGGTTTTCGCGAGCGCAGAATCCAGTTGTTTGACCCTTTGACCGGGCGGTCAAGGTCCTTTGGTTTTTCCCTTTTGAGTTTTCGCGGGTATGAAATCTCTTTGTTTGTCGTTGGTCCGTGCAGACAGAGCCCTATTTTGCTTGACAAATGGTATGTTTGTCATGCCCCCTTTTTCTTGGGCTAGTATCCCCAACTACTCGGTTGAGAACCGTCACACTATCAGGCGGCCGGGTTGACAAGACTTGATTGACTTGTCATATCCCATCTCTTAGGTTGATAACCTCAATAATCCGACTGATGAGTCCGACAACTTATCATTTCCCTACCAGTGGCTCCCTCTGTGTGCAGGGTTTATTTTGTTTTTTCCATATTTTAGCATTAGCACCAGCTTCGCATCGGCTTTTGCATTGGCATCTCGCATTGGCATCACATCCCCAGCATTTAGATCAGTAGGTGCATGCATTTCGCATTCGCATTTGCATTTGGCAACAAGTCATGATTTTTGGTGCATCCGCCGGATAAGTGACTTACTGCCTACAACAAACACCATCCTTCTGTAACCTCAAAATGGGAGTATCTTGTCAACCCTAAGCATCGGTCTTGGTTCCCTTCGTCCCTCAACCTCGCTCAGGGAGGGGCATCAGTAGACACCCCGATTTTGAGGTGACTCATAGATGAGCTTTCCAGTTGTTGCTTTGGATATGGCTAACCTTTGAACCAACCCTAAACCTATAGCAAGCCCGCAGCCCAACTAGAAATCCAGATAGGTAGGAGAGAGCACCTAGCTAGCACACTTACCTGGAGCACCTAGCTAGCACACCTAGCTAGCACACCTAGCTAGCACACCTAGCTAACACACCAACCCGACGCACATACCAGGCGCACATGCCTGGCGCACATACCCGACACACCTACCAGGCGCCCAACCATTTCTCAGGCTACTGGCTGCTGACTTTCCACCTCCCATGACTGTTACCTCTACCAACGAATATGCCATGGAATCTTCCAGGCTTTTCGTCTACGAGGCTCCTTGTTGTCCTAGGAGTTACCCATGAGGAGTTCCTATATATAGACCCCATAGGCAACCATTTGAAGGGGCTAAATCATCTTGAAAGATAGAGTCATATAGCTGCGCTAGCCTTCTCCAGAATTCTGCAATCATCCACTTGAGCACTCAAGTTTTCTCTTGCATCCAGAGGTATTCTCAGCCCTTCTAAAGCATCAAGGAGCTTATTATCTTGGGTCTTTCTTTTCTTTCTAGAAGGAACATCCATCTCGGACAAGGTAGGCCCTTTCCTTAATCTCTTGTTCTTTTGCAAGGAATAGCATGTTAGAAGCTCCATATAAGGTCTGATTCTTTCTGTATCTACATAAGGATTTTGTGATGAATTTATTTATCTTTTTTGCAAGATACTCTTCATGCAAATCTTTGCTTTGATTGTAGCATGTTTAGTTTATTTAGTGTAAAAATCTGCACTGCATCGCTTGCATGAGCAATCTTTTCTTTATTATGTTCTTGATATGATCATGGTTACAATTTGCACATATGTGTGAATTTTGCACTTTAGACCCTGAGTTTTCAGGAAATTACCCAAGTGCAATTTTCACACATCTTAGTGCCACATTGTCATTTGATCCATCCTCTGCACATTAGAATAGAAGTCACTAAATATATTTTGATCCAAATTCTCATCCTTTTGTGAATTTTGCATTTCTACCATCGTGTTTGTCCTTTACTATGTTTACATCATTTTATGGTTTTTAAGATCTTATTCTTTTCACATTTTCTCACAAATAACATTTTCTAGACATTTTGCACACATTTTAGCATAACTTAGATCATGCATCATCCTCATACATGCATTTATCACATCTGGCCATCAAAATGACCAAATTGCCCCTCCCATCAATTCATGCACCCGCATGTTAAGTTTTGCACTCAGTCTTGCATAATTTTTGTTCAAGTCATTCTTTAGCACCTTTTCGCACATTTAGGCACTTATTCATGCATTTTATGTAGCTTTTGTAACATTTGCGTATCGGTCCATCCCTTTTTAGCGAGCCTGCATCTCATGTCTTTCTTTTGTAGATTTTCTTCACTTTGTTTTCAGGGTCCCTCATCCGATATTCGATTTGGTTTTCTTTACTCCTACGTTTTGGATTGTCGCTTTGATTTGGATTTCATCGCCCGAGGGCATACATGAACTGACCGAAAGGCCCACACTGGTCCCTTCGTGGATTATTTCTCCCTTTTGATTTTCACGACTTTTTCCATGATTCGAGGACCTAGGTTAACTCCACTTTCTATCTTTTTGATGTCAGTATGATTTTTCGTGGTGTTCCTTCCAAAAATCTCCTCATTTCATGTGGTTTTCTTTTGTAGCGTCATATTCTGTGATTTCATCATTTTATGTGGATTTCTTCACACAGTTTTCGCATATCATCTTGCACATCCATCCAGTTTGTCCTAGCATTCATATTAGCATGTTTAGAGCATGATCTAGGTTTAGCATACATTTATTTAGCCCCTAGCAAGCAAATGAGACTAGAAAGATTGAGTTTCTCGGGCGTACGGGGGTGCCTAACACCTTCCCCGTGCGTAATAGGAATCCTTACCCATCCTTTGGTTAGCAGACACCCGACCTTCACATTTGCATCTCATGCATCCCATCCTTTGTGGTTTTCCTCGTCTTTCCCTTAAAAGACTAGGTGGTGACTCCTTTTCTTTTTCGTCTCATCCTATCTTGCGCCTTCGCCATCTTGGCATGGCTGCGATCTCCTCCCTTTGGCGCGACTGCACGCCGGATCCCCAGGTTGGCATGGTCACAGTGCTATTTTTCTCAGCCTACAGTAGCAAAATAAATCGAATAATATCCTATCCACCTATACATTTTTGTTTTTTTTAACGACTCTTAGCTTTGTTTTCTATCCACCAATAGGGTGGAAACTAATTATTTTACAATAAAGTTAAAGTTCCTTAGGAACCTCTTACTAGCTTGAACAACCAAGCTGAGAGAACTGGTCCAATGCAAGTCGCTCTCCCATGCTCTGTGTTTGATTGTGATTACTAGATTAGGGAACATAAGGTGTCCTAGGGAAATATTTCTGACTCTGTCTCTCTCCTTGAGTCAATAATATATCCTAGTAGATACTTGATACTTTATTGTTTTCTATTTATATTTTATTTTATGGTTTGCTAGGACTGATCCTAAGGATAGAATCCTAGGTTGTGGGCTCCTTTTTAGAGAGACAAACCCATAGCCTTGGCCATTTTTGTCGACCTCCCAAAGGATGTCTAAGGGTGGCACTCGTAGAAGTAAAAATCTTATTCTGTAACCCTAGAACCCAAGAAGAAAAGCCTCACCCAAGCCAAAGGAAACCAGCAAGTTAAGGGAATGCAAGATTAATCAATCAATTAATTAACTATTCTAACAATTAAAATCCATGTTTTGTCTGAAAACTTGTTTGCTTAACTAGAATTGTGTGATGTGCCCTTTGTCAAGGACAGATTGTGACTACTAGACAAACAAGGCAATTAGCCGCCTGTCAAACCAACATCGTTGTCTATCGCCTACTATAAGGTGATGAGTCTTGGCCCCACCCCCATCAATGACGTCAGGTAGACTACATATTGGGTGTCTTGTTTGCAGGGTGGTTTGTCTGTGCTTGCATAATAGCTTACAGGGATACTAAAACAACAATCCTAGGTCATTAGTTACTTTATTAAACAAAGTTGTAAACATTTTTCTTTTCTTTCATTCTATTTGAGTTTGTAAACCTTTGGGTACTTGTAATAGATCAGAGGTAGTATTATATAGAGTCTGTAATTTCATTTCCCTTCTTTTAAACTTGTAATATCTTGAGAAGAGGAGGAACAAAGAGAAGGCTAGTTAAAGATGACAGAAGCACATTACTTGTACGTTGTCTCTTCCAATGTACTAGCTATGCCAAGCTCATCGACTACCATCTCCATGGTGCAAGCAAGCAACCCCACGGGTCAACATAGATCCTTCAACACCCCAACTTCATATGGAGGTTAATCACATGAACAAAGTGGAGGAGGGATGAGCCATATCCAACCACAAAGTACCCCTTTGATGATCCATTCACATGCATAACTAAAGGGGCAATCAACCAAGCTCATCAATCCAAGGCCCATCATAGCCCTCAAATTACAAATAACCATGGATCCTCTCCCCTAAGTTATCACCAGGGCCCATTAACCACACCTCTCATGGTAAACACATACACAATACCACTAAGCTCAACAATAACTTTCCTCATACATGGCCCATTAATGCAGCCCTTTACACTATACCCTACTACACTGGTCTGCCCTTCTTCTGCCTATCAATCTACAAAATCCCCACTAAGCTACTACTCAAATCCAAAACTAGGGGCAACTCTACCTCCAGCCATGTAGTCCCTAGCTTATACATTGTCTCAACCCTCCTTCCCTCCTTAATATGGTACCACTCTACAACAATAGTTCCAATAAGGACACCAGAAACAGGGGCAGTCAGCCATGCAAAGCAAAAGAATGATCTCAGATGCACTGGTTGAAGCGAGGGTCACGTCAAGAACGCTGGTTAGCTTTGATACATCAATGTTCTCTCCTTTCGTTCTACCACCTAGATTCAAAATGCCCAAGACACCAAAATACGATGGGCCAGGCGATCCGTGAAGCCATCTAACCACCTTCACCATGAACGCCCTACCCTACCAACATGACAACGGGCTAACAATATACTTATTCTTCAAAAGCCTCAAGGGAGAAGCATTGAGATGGTTCAACATGCTCACAGGATTCGACCTCAATGACTTTAAACTTGTGCTAGAAAAGTTTCTACAGCAATACGTCCATTGTATCCAACATAAGCCCACCATTGTGGACCTCCTAGACGAGAAGATGAAGCTAGATGAAGACTTCGTCACCTATACAAGCAGATAGAGAGACTTGGCGGCTAGGTTAGAATGTCACATCCTTGAAAGTCAAGCTATCGAAGTCATCATCTGGAATACAATTGGAGCACTTAAAGCGGGCTTACTAATGAGCGACTTCCAAACATATTACCAACTATATGATAAAGCTACAAGAGTCCTCTATAACAGAAAGAACTTATACTTCTTGCAGTATAAGGAAAGGGCAAGAAGAAGACCCCAGGGTACACATACAAGGGCACCACTTGCAACGTGGCTTTGGTCATAGTGCAACATCAGAACCCGCCAGCCTGTACCAATATCCACTAGTCCAACACCAAGGACCACTAGTTTAGCGCCAGGGGCAATCAGTGCAGTAGTGCCATATCTGCATCAACTTGTCCAACCATAATACAAGGGCAGACTAAACTAGCATAGCATCAACACCAGTAGCCTTCGAACTACCAGGTGAACAACCAACAGGGGCAACAACAGAGATAGAAGAGTTACAATGCTATCTCTCCACCGCAAAGTTACCATAAGCGAAACTATTCACCGCTTCCAAAGCCACTCTGAGATGTTTTTAGAATACTAGTCGAGAGTGGTGACTTACAGCCTTTGGCTCCCACCCCAAATGCTCCTAGTGTTAATCTATCTAAGTATTGCCCATGCTATCAAAAGAACAGGCATACACTAGAGCAGTGTTTCATGATCAAAGATAAGATACATGATCTAAACGACCAGGGGGAGATCATATGGATAGAACTACAAGAGAGTAAGGGCAAGTCAAGGAAATCAACCTGAAATGCAAATCCATCAAGACCCCATGCCTAATCACTCAATAGCCCACATGGAGGCCAAGGACACACAGCTAATGCTCATCCAACACGTACGAGCAGACCTCGACCTGGGGCCACCAAGCATTAATGAATAGGAGTAGGATGCACTATTGATGCCTAAGCAAGAAATATGGCCAAAGGAGGATGCAGACGAGCCTCGACAGGACACCTTGGGTTGAGAGACTTAGGTTGATGACGAACCCTGGGACAGCTACTAGGACAAGGAAGAAGTTGGTGACCACGACAACTTTGGACTAGCAAGGAAAATCATCATAAAGTTTGAAGAGGAAAGCATCGTCTTCCAAGAGATAGAACTTCTCTTGCCCGAAGAACATTCTCGTCCATTGATCATCAATGCAGATATCAAAGGTCGTTTACTCCATGGGATAGTCATCAACATTGGTGCCAGCAAAAGCATCTGCTCCCCATCCACCTTGAAGTCCTTGGGTGTTGAAGAAATTGAGGTTGTTAAGCGTCGCTTCCCTTACATAGCTTATGCCAATAGTCAAAGAGAAGCGATTGGGACAATTCAGCTAAATGTCACTGTAGGTCCTCTCACCAATACCACAACGACTATAGTAATGGAAGAGGATCTATCCCAATCATTAATTCTGGAAAGATCTTGGCTTACAGAAATCGGTGCTATAGCATCCCCCACACACTAACTCCTCAAATTCAAACATCAAGGGGAGGTGATAATTGTCAGGGCTAACCACTAGGTAAACTCCTGGATAGCATGAGAACCCACTACGCCAAAGCTAGGCAAAGAAGGACCCCTGTCAGCGCTATATAATGAAGAACCCCTGAAAAAATGGTATGACTCTGACCCCTAGTACGAGGAGGGGCTAGATTTGCAAATGTTCCAGGACATGATTGGGAGAGATGCTGACATGCCACCTATGTACAATGAATATGCAAATTCAGACTGGTACGACCTAGAAGCTGCTATCGACTCTCTCTGTCAAACAAGTCATGCTAGAGAAGAAACTCCACCCAAGCCATCAGACCCCATAGAAGCAAGTGAGCTCACTAAGGGCATCAATGGACACAACAACCAGAAAGAGACCAAGGGGGACATCAGCAAATGTGCTCCAAAGGAAAAAGAATCCTCACATGCACAAGACATAGTTGCCAAGGGAAACTAGAAGAAGCAAGCAATGAGGAGTCGGATTGGGACCCTCGCAAAGCCAGAACTGGGCACAAACCGAAAGAAAAACGAGAAGATGCGCCATCAACAGTTAAGCTTCCAATGCTAGGGGTAGGCTTCTACAACCGTCTTATAGGTATTTCCCTCCATTTGAGGAGAGAGATAAGGAACTCGACTGAACACGACTAGGGCAAGGTCCTATTTGATTAAAAAACTTGTAAATAAGACATTAATTCCTTCTTTTGGCATTCCCTTTATTTTTATTTATTTTTCTGTGCCAAGCTAGACTTAATAAATAGCAATAAAAAACAATAATAACAACAATGATTGATGAGTGTGGGTCATGCCTGATAGCTTATAGTATTAAGCAGAAATACTGGAATATTATCCAGGGTTTTCTCAAGTAGAGACTGTAACATCCATAGAAGATCCACCCAATCAGGTACGATAACCAGAAGATCTCTTTAGATCCGTGGAAGTTACACGTTCTCTAGAAGTACACCCTTAATTAACATGCTAAGGCCTAAAGAGGACCCAAAGACTTAATACCATCTAAGGAAGAGAATTGTCTCCCAAATAGAAAAGAAGCTAAGTAACCAGGGTGTAACATCCGTGTCCAATTTGGCCTAATTGTATTTTGGCTTCATAAATCGATAGACCAATTATCCAGAATAATGTATTATTATCCGTTGTTATATAGATAATTTGTGAATTAATGTTGACCTATGTGGTAATCCCTCTTTTGTGCCAATAAATATCTCTGGTAATTCCCTCACTGTGTGGTATCTTGGTATTTTGCAACTCACATGTGTATGTGGGACCAAAATGGGAGAAGTCAGCTCTGCACAGTGCTGCACAGCACGCGTCGCCGTTCACTTTGCACGCCATATCACCCGCAACCTTCTACCATGACAAATCTCGGATTCATTGAGATCTCTGGCGATTGTCATTGTCGAACGGCGACAAGCAAGCAACAGCCTTAATGGGGAGGATGAGATGGCATCAATGGCAACAGATCAAGGGAGAGAGGGAGCCAGAGAAAGAGAGTGAGAGCAGAGAAACCAGAGAAAGAAGAAAGAGAGGGATAGAGGGCCGAGGGCCGGAGAGCGGTGGTTGTCAAGGAAGAAAGACTTGTCGAAGGTCGAACGAGCTCGGGAGACGTCGGTGGCTTTGGTGAGCTTGTCGGAGAGGGCTAGGGTTCGCTGGAGACCTCGATTGAGTATGTGTCCCCTCTAATTCCCCTTTCCCTTTAGACCAAACTATGTATGGATGATGTGAATTTTTGGTTTAAAATCATGAAAAATGGTTGGAGTAGTTAGATTTGAGTATGTTTGGCATATCCATGATATTTCCACAATTTATCAGCAATTTTTGATGGATGTTTTGTAAGATTTTCATAATCGTGTTACAGTGATGCTAAATGAGTTCTTCATCTTTTGATTTTGATATCTCAGTCTACACTAAATGGATTTCAATGAAATTTGTCCCAAATGAAAGTAGACTTGACATGCTAGGAATGTGGATTTTTTGCATAAGTTGTGGAGCACCAGATATGGGTCCGCTCAAGGGTCTTATTCTAGTGATCTCGGCCTTTGGCAAGTCGGTAGTTTTTCTAACATTCATCTGATTCGACATATCGGATGAATTAGATATGTCGAATTAAGGGATTTCGATAGGCCAGATGAATCCAGTATGCCGAGTTAGGGGATTTCGGCATACCGAGCTTGGTTTGATCTACCAAGACAGGTCCCTAGGCCATTAATTCTTGAATTTTTACGTTTACTCTTAATGGCCTTATTACGATAATTTTATAAGATTGTTTTTTGTGGAAATTGTGATGCTTTAGATGATGATTTCTGGAAAATAATTCCTATAATGAAAATGTTTAGAAAATGGTATTTAAAGGATAACTGTATGATTAAAAATGATTTCTGTGTTTTTCCAGATCCATGTAATAGTAGGGTGGAGACCATATAGGTTCGTGACCCAAGTGAAAAAGGTACCATTCGAAGGCATGGTTGCCAAGGTTTGGGGCATGAGTGAAAGAGACCTGGTTACCTCATTTGGTGGTATTGGTTGGGCCTAGGAAAGACGACCTAGGTGTCTGGATACTACTTGGGGCATTAAGAGAATACATCCCTGTACTTACGAGAAATAAAAGTTATTAAGTAAGGTTTGTTGGTTGGGGCAATCACACCCCCAGCACGGGGAGGTTCACCACAGTAGTGTAATGGGGTCGGGGTTGTTACCTTGCCAATTGCTTGTGGCCTCATCACCTTTGGTCAAAGTGGTACAACTAGTTTTGACTCAAGCTATGTGTTGGTTTTAAGCTAGAATCAACTTGAGTTTCGGCTTGTGGTTTTAGCCAAATTCTAGCTGTTGATTTAGACTAGTTCTAGCCATGGTTTATGATTTGGATTTTGCATGGACTTGTGTTTGGGTTGAATTCTAGGTATGGATGTGTTCATTTAGAGTGCATGAAAGTGGTTTCAAAGTTGCATAAGATTTCAAAAAGAAAAGAAGTTTGAGAAAAGAATGATTTAAAAGAAATTGCTTGGAGAATTTTCTAAATAGATTTTGTTACTGTTCAGATCTTGAGCACCAAAATCTAAAGTTTTTGTTGTTTTCTCATTGGTTTTCTTGGTGACACGTACTTGCTGACTTGAGGTTACTCATGCATTTTTGTTTGGTGTTTTGTTTTTAGGTGTAGCTTAGTGAGTGTAGTTTAGCCTGGTGTACGTGTTTTAAAGCCACTTGTTGGACACAAGTTTTTGGTGGTTAAATAGAGTTTTATTAATAAATATTAGTTAGTTTTTGCTTTAATTATTATGGGTAGAACTGGTACTTGCTTGTAAGTCACGCTTTGTGGGGCATGACGTAGGGTAAACTTAACCTTGGCCTATTTACACAGACACCCAGCAAAGGGAGATAAGAGCAATGTAGGCTTGGAGCATAGGCATATCATAAAAGCTGCTCGCCATGTATTAGCGTGGCATCCTAGCGTAAGTCTGAAAAGGCAATAATGGGTAAGCACATCAAAACCAAATGACTTAGAAAGCGCCCAAAAGAGGGAAGTGCATGAAAAGTAGGGTACACCATCATAACATAAGTCTGCAAAGGTAGTTGTGACTGCGTCCGTCTGACCGTGCCCGACCCGGAGGGAGGGGTGGAGAGGAGGAGAGACCACAGCCATGCCGATGATGGCGAAGGCGCAAGGATAAAAGAAGCAAAGAAAAGGGAGTCGCCACCTAGTCTTTTAAGGGAAAGACGAGGAAAACTACAAAAGGATGAATGCATGGGATGCAAATGGGAAGGCTGGATGTCTA